>LBNU01030454.1:112374-130131 GCA_014162995.1 Artemisia annua
TAGCCCTTTATTTGTGATTTTTATTGTTTTGTAAAATGTTTTTTAAGTTGTGTAAGTATTTAGTGTTTAGTAAAAATGTAATGGTTTTGTAAACGGAAATATATTAAACATACGGTTCACATTACAACTACGATTACAACATTAACTAATAAACGGAAATTAATGCCTTTAGGAATTAATGCCTTTTGTATTATGTATTATGTATTGTGTGTTTGTTTACGTATCGTATTTTTTTTCTTTATATCGTATGGTTTTTTTTATCGTATTGTATCTTTTTTATTTGAATGAAATAAAATTTAGTATATTGTATTATTATTTTTAATGAGTGAAATGAATTTAATTTATTTAATGAAATAAATAAAAAAAATAAAAGTGTAAGTGGTGGGGCCCGAATGAAGAAGTTGAGGTTAGTTGTTTAGGGAGAGGGGTTAGTTGTGAAGAGGTGTTGGGTGATGTAGCACCCCGTGGGGCCCGAATAAAGAGCTTGGGCTTGTTGTCTACACCTAATGCTCTAAGAAACAACTTTATTTGGAATACATATATCTATCTTTGATTACCATTGCTAACAACTTTCAATAGAAATTACACATTACACCACACCATCACCTCTGTGTACGTTCTCAAAGCTCCGTGCCACAAAATTTGATTAAAATGGATCCATATTTTAACCTCACTAATGCGGCCATTGGCATCGTCAAATACCTGGTCCTTGGTTTTTACAGCATGATATGTAACTTGCATATCCTCTATTATCTTCAAGTGATCGTAGACTTTTTAATTGCGGCTTTCATTATGCTCTTGTTTATCGGTTGCGTTGTCGTCATTATCCAGTTAATTATCGACTTTTTAAACGACTACTTTATCAAGCCGATACGTGCTTTGTTCAGTTAAATGATGTCTGGGATAATTTATACTTGTTCTTGATATGATAGTGTTCGGTAGCAGTTCCGTATTAATGTTCTTGATCCAGTGGATCATAGATGATTATATTGTAATGGTTTGTAATTTTCTTATTAAATATATTGGATGTGACGTCGTCCTCCAGTGTTGTCGGGTTTATGATTGTTATGATTTTCTTCTTTTAGTAGGATAATTTGCTTTCTTTAATTTCGTAATCACTTAATTACTAGCAGTGGTTCCATTTTCAATTTTGGACATGAGTTTATATGCTTGAATGGCGACAAACCTTCCCGTATGTATGTGATGTTACAACAAATACACAAGCATTATAAAGTTTTATTTTATTTTATTTTTATTTTTTTTGTGAGAAACCAATTTAATACTCCGTATTATTTTGCTAATTCCACTCGACACTTTTAGTTTACAACAAATACACAAGCATTATAAAGTTTACAACAAATATTGGGATGTTAAATTGTTAACGAATACATATAAAGTACTAAAGTAGTAGGGGCATTTCTAACCATAGTTTTCAAACCATGCATCCTTCTTTAAATTTGGAGAATAAGAGCAGCGGGATGGATTAGCAGCTATGGTTGCATGACCCAATAATATGCCGTCTGCAATAGTGATTCTGTCCTCAGTTATGTTCCTCTGCATATTCGTTGTGTGGATCAGCTGATGATGCTGTTTAAGGTGTGTTTGGATAGTTATTTTTGTCTGTCTTAGGCTGTCTGTTTAAAAGGTCTGTTATGGCTTTTTGCTGAGTAGATCTAGGCATGGTGCTTTAGCTTAGTGTTGGGTCTTTGTTCTTTGTGAGATGTTTGGCTGGAGCTTGTTTACAGCCTTGGTTGTGCTTAGTTTGGTTGCTTTTTGTTGGCCTCATAGTGGGGTACTGTATCTTTTTTTCTGTTTTGCTCCAGGTTCCATTTTGCTACAATATCTTGGTTGTAGCTTTGGTCCTCTTTTTGTTTTGCTCTTGTTTGGTTTAATAAATGCTGAAGTTCAAAAAAAAAATAAAAAAATAAAAATAAAAATAGAGAATATTTTGAAACAATGTTTCAAATCCTTTATATTTGATTTAAACCTTATTTTTTAATACCATTTGATTTCTTATTAGACGATTAATTGTTCAATTAATTCAATATAAATATATATATTGAAGCTTGGAGAATATTGTTCAATTAATTCAATATAAATATATATGGTGTTGAAGCTTGGAGAATATGATTTAAGATGATTTTCTTAAAAGGATGAATGTAACTCAAATATTCTATTTTAACCTTCAAATTTGATGATTTATCGATGGCTTTAAACTGAAGTCTTTATTTAAATTTTTATATATTTATTTAGTCATTAACAACTCAGAAATGTCATGTCTTTGTTCTTGAAAAGAAAAAAAAGATCAAGTAAAGCGTTGGTAGTTTTCAAAATGAATACTCCGTACTTGGAATTTGGAAGGTTGGTGTTTGCATGAAAGGCGATTGGCATGTGTTCATTAATTCCTACGTTTTTGTATACTTGCTCATTTACATTTGATATTTTTGTAACTGTAATAGGAGACGATTTGTATGCTATACAGAGTAGTTACAGACTACTAACACCTATATTTTGATGTTGCAATATATCAATATGTTTAAAATTATGTCTAATATAATTTAAGAGACTATTTCATGTCAATTCTTTTAATTAAAATTCGGAAATTTCATAGTATTTATTTAAACATGTAACATTGTACATGAAGCATTTAATGGTTGTACTTGTATGTGCATTAGGTATGAAGTAATTAGTTGTATTCGAGTATATATATAACTAGCTCATTTGAGTAGAGAAGTTGTGTGTGAGGAGTGAGAGAGCAATGGTGAGTGGTATACAAATGAAGCTGAGGGGATTCTCCATAGTCGAGGACGTGCACGATCAATGGACGAAGATGGACACTAATAAAATAAACGAAACCTCGGGTAACTTCTTTACGCAACTCCTCTCCGCTGTCAAAAACTTCTTCGAATACTTGCTACGTTCGTTCGACAACATACTCCCTTCAGAGAACCCTGATGAGCCGATCAGCCACTGGATCCACTTGGTCGCAAAATACCTTGCAGTCGCGGTTGTCGTGATCTTGGGTATATGTTGTTTCGTCTGCTTGTTCTCGTGTCTTGTCTCCACTTTTAGCTGCTTGTTTATGTGCATCTTCTCCACCATTCAATCCTTGTTTATGTGCATCTACTCCACCGTTCAATACTTGTTCATGTGCATCTTCAACTTCGTTAGATCCTTGTTTGGGTGCATCTCGTACATCGTTAAATCATTGTTTAGGTGCGTATCGTCCACCGTTCGCTATATTTTCTCGTTGCTCAGGGGGTGTTTTTGTTGGGGAAGACAAGCAGCAGAGAAGTTGATGGTTGCCCCTGGTAGGGCTCCGTTGTTGATAATTAGGGCAGTATTTGAAGCTGATCCCCAACGGTATTTCGCAGATCTTCGGGCTACACGTTAGGGGCTGTTTTTGATTAGTAGCTAGGGATAATTTGAAGTGTGATGTTTTATGTTTAATTATCTAGTAGTCGTTGAGTCGTCAATGCTTGTTTTTCTTACAACTTTGAATGTTATCTAGTAGTCGTTGAGTCGTCGATGAATGAGTGTTTTAATTTGGCCTTCACTTTATTTTGTATGGAATAATTGTTTGATGGTATTTATCTTGTCCAATTTATTTCAAGTTTACCTTTAACTAACGATACTCAAATTTTATAAATGCACAAGAATAACAACTATCAAAATCAATCAAGCGCATAATTAGGCTTTATTTGACAAAAAGCAGCAGAATTATTCTCATTGTCATAAATTCCAAATCTTTAATTATTGTAATTAACGTTGTCCTTTTATCTATTAAGTTAATGATATTCGACTAATAAGATTAGTCTTGAATATGATAGCGGATGTTGTAAAACCCGGTTCGATCGGCCAGTTGAACTGGTGATGCCACCGGGCCGTTGCTAGCCGGTTTTTTTTAGGGTTTGCAGCCCAGATTAAACCACCCGGGTCGAACCGGTTCATTGGAATCGGCAGGGTTCTAACTTTTTTTTTTTTTTTTTTTTTTTTTTTTTTTTGGTGACGAGAATCGGAGATGGTGAAACAGAGGGTACGCGGGTACGAGGAAGATGGTACTGGATCAGAAGAAAGTGTAGGTAGAACAAGGGAGTTATGAGCATAAGGTGATTTTTTTTTTAACAGCGGAATTTTATTAGAAACAAAAAAACTAGAACTAGAGAAGAAATTACAAATCAATGGCTGAGGGATTAGACATCCAATCAGTCAAGCTAAAATTCTTTTTGCATCTACTTGAAACATACATAAATGATCTAGAGACTATATCATCAAAAACCGTCGAACGTCTCGGAATTGAAGAACCAAAAAGGATTTGATTCCTGAAATTCCAGATCTGCCACCATGAAATGTGGAAAACCCCTTCAAGCATCAATTTCTTCTTTGACGGTAAACGAATATCTTTAAACCATGAGAGCCATTCTGCATACGAGGACACGTGATAAAAATCAATCTGCCACCATCTGCAAATCTTCTGATGAATGTTAGACGCCATCTCGCATTTGAAAATGATATGGGAAGTGTCTTCTATATCCTCATGACATACCGAACATAAGTTATACTCCATTGACACTCCTCTTTTCAGCAAATTTATTTTTGATGGAATACGATCCAAACTAACTTTCCAAGCAAATATGTTGATTTTAATTGGGATGTACTTGACCCATCTTGTAGGATCAACATCATGAGGCAAAACCTTATGAGCATAAGGTGATAGTGACCTTTATAGTGAATTAACTTGATCAGGGGTTGGCAACTCATCACTCACTCAAAATCCTATCACTCACTCCCAACCAATCCTCTTATGCCACATCATTCATCCATTTTTTCCATCACTTACCCATATTTTTGTTGGTATCCGATCACTCACTACATCCCTTCACTCACTTCATTTTTTTTTTTTTAATTCAAGTATTTTATCATTAGTAAAATATTTTAATAAACGGCATACTTCTAAGCAAAGTACTTGAACCAACTCAAATGTTTTAGGTGAAGAAAATTAACCATATAGCATCCTTAAAAAAAAAAGAAAAAAAAAAGAAAAAAAAAAAAAAGTTCTTGTTTGGTTTGTACTAAACTAAAGAAAAACATATTAAACTTTACCTTTTTGAATAGCCTTAAACAAAGTCCAATAAGAAACACTCATTGACTCAAGGTATATAACACTCAAACACACAAAACGTTGTCATCCTCCTTTTGCTACCTGCTGCAGCTAAACAAGAAAAAAATAACTTCCACACAAACACGCAAACATAAATAAACAAAAACACATAAATAAATACAAAAAAGGTGCCCTAACGGTCGAATTTTTCTCCCTTACCGTGCGTGAAACTTTC
The DNA here is from genome assembly GCA_014162995.1 of Artemisia annua. Taxonomy (NCBI): domain Eukaryota; kingdom Viridiplantae; phylum Streptophyta; class Magnoliopsida; order Asterales; family Asteraceae; genus Artemisia; species Artemisia annua. Next base: position 117,711 of record LBNU01030454.1, read on the forward strand.
CCGTGTGAGATCCTTCCCGTGCGATACCATGGTGGCGGCGACGGCGGTGTTCCCGCACGGGATCCATCCCTTCCCGTGCCTTCACGCTTCCACTGCCAACACCCTCATAGTTTTTAACTAGGTTTGTGGGTGAGGACTGTATTTTCTGACCACGTGAGCTGCAAATTGATAAACATTTCACTGTATTATTTAAACTTCAAATGAATAACATTTTTTTTACCATCATGTAAAAAATTTCATGCAAAATTGATTTATTTTTTTTTTAACAGAGATTTCATTGCACGCCTCACAAATGGAGGAAATTTGAACACAACAAGTTACATCTAACATAACAAGTTAAGCCAAAACAAGACATACACCAAAATAGTTGTGACAACCTACAGCAACACCATACAAGGGTGAGGGGAATCACCAGAGTGAGCTTTTGGTAGACACAATCATATGAAGGTGTAGCTTGCAAAATTGATTTATTAATCGTATGAATTTTATCATGAAAATTTCTTTTTCTTTTGATAGGGACCAGTTTTTAACATTCAATTCCAACATCAATAATTCGCTACACGAAATTTCCTTTTATTTTACAAAAAAAGAGACAATCATAATAACTCCTAACTATATAGTCAAAGTCAAAAAGTTATAATGACAAAGAAATATCATGGAAACTCCTCATCCTTAAGAAAAGACATGTCTTCCTATAAAGACGGGTCCTACTAAATACACCAGAAAAAAAAATTTAAACATAGATAATTGTGTTACTTTATTTACTCGTAAATTGCAACATGGAAATGAATTAATTAAATCCTGACATGATCATTTCGATTCACCCTTCGAAATTTGAACTACCAATAAAATCTCAACATAATCGCATGAATATATTTACTGATTTTGACTTAAGAATATTTAATGCATACTTCATTTTTATTTACCTTTCACGAAGTTTACCCGAAGTTACACATTTTTTTTTTTTTTTTTTTTTTTTTTTAAATTNGCTGCAAATTGATAAACATTTCACTGTATTATTTAAACTTCAAATGAATAACATTTTTTTTACCATCATGTAAAAAATTTCATGCAAAATTGATTTATTTTTTTTTTAACAGAGATTTCATTGCACGCCTCACAAATGGAGGAAATTTGAACACAACAAGTTACATCTAACATAACAAGTTAAGCCAAAACAAGACATACACCAAAATAGTTGTGACAACCTACAGCAACACCATACAAGGGTGAGGGGAATCACCAGAGTGAGCTTTTGGTAGACACAATCATATGAAGGTGTAGCTTGCAAAATTGATTTATTAATCGTATGAATTTTATCATGAAAATTTCTTTTTCTTTTGATAGGGACCAGTTTTTAACATTCAATTCCAACATCAATAATTCGCTACACGAAATTTCCTTTTATTTTACAAAAAAAGAGACAATCATAATAACTCCTAACTATATAGTCAAAGTCAAAAAGTTATAATGACAAAGAAATATCATGGAAACTCCTCATCCTTAAGAAAAGACATGTCTTCCTATAAAGACGGGTCCTACTAAATACACCAGAAAAAAAAATTTAAACATAGATAATTGTGTTACTTTATTTACTCGTAAATTGCAACATGGAAATGAATTAATTAAATCCTGACATGATCATTTCGATTCACCCTTCGAAATTTGAACTACCAATAAAATCTCAACATAATCGCATGAATATATTTACTGATTTTGACTTAAGAATATTTAATGCATACTTCATTTTTATTTACCTTTCACGAAGTTTACCCGAAGTTACACATTTTTTTTTTTTTTTTTTTTTTTTTTTAAATTTAAAAAATGTACCCCTACTAGATGGATGCGATGTTTTGTTTTAACATAAGTAAGAAAATGTTATTTTATGCTTTCCTAAGGCCCTTTGTAAAGTAAAAAAAGAAAAGAAAAAAAGGATAGCGATCGATTTGGGAGCGTCACGGAATTATGATTACAATATGTGACCCAAAATTTTGAAAAATTGACATTTTGAAAAAAAAAAAATACACTATGTCACCCAAAATTGAGTGTGGCCCATGCCACACCCGACATCGATGTAAGTACGTCCCTGCTTGTATATAAATGCATAAGCCTGAATGAGAAAAAAAGAAAAGAAAAAAACCAATCACTAAAGAATAACTAATAAGAAGTATCAAGATTATATTGACACGTCTAGCAATTAAAGGATTTGCATACAATTTGCTACACGTTAATGCATATTGGCACGCTCTATATATCTTGTATGTATTACTCGGTTACTCCGTAAGATCTTTCAATAACGTGCGAAAAAAATCATGAAGAACGGTTTGCCCCTTATCGTTAACTCATCCACTTTAGATTACATATAAAAATGAAAATGCAATTGGATGGGAGTAGGGGTGTCAGTAGGGTCGGGTTCACCCTACCCGAACACGATAAGGCTTATCGGGTCGGGTTAAATCGGGTGAAAAATATTGCCGGGTTGTTTTGACCCGAACCCGATAGCGTTATCGGGTCGGGTTAGGGTTAGATAAATAATGCTATCACCAGAAAATCAATATTTAATTTTTTCTCCTAAAATTTTTAAAAGCTTAATTCCAGTTACCATAATATTTTGTCATGAATCGTTACTTAAAATGTATTACTTGCAATTGAATGGTACAGCAACAACAGTATAAGGCAACAACTTAAGTGTAATTAGTTGCAAACAAAAACAGTTCGTTACGTAAAATGAGACAACAAATACATTTGGTTTGACAGTTCCAATATATTTATCATTATTTTTTTTTTTTTTTTTTTTTTTTTTTTTTTTCAAACATTCAGTCGGGATACGACATCAGGGAAACCTCACCGTATAAAGGTGAAGCCTTGCACGAACCCTTAGACAATGAGATGTTGACCAAGGGCCGAAACAAGTATTCGGAAGGAAAAACCCCAAGGCTTGCCATCCCGGAAGATCGAACTCAAGACCTTGGGTAAAACCACGGATGCATCTGTCCAACTGAGCTGGACGTCATTTGCAATATATTTATCATCTAACACAGTTTAACTTATAAATCTTATCATTTACAATATTTACCTGCATTCTTTTCCCTAGTAACGTTTTATGTTTGTTTATACTATAATTTATGTTTGATCAGAACACTTGTAGCAGTAATATTTCATTACCTTTGGTAATAGATTTGTGTCTCTTTTTTTTTTTTTTTTTTTTTCATTTTCATTTTCATTCAGCTGAGCACGAAGAAAACAAATATGCGACAAAGAATTACAATAGAGTTGGATTTATCTAATAACCCGACAACCCGAATCACCCGACCCGATTAACACCCGAACCCGACAACCCGATTTCTTATCGGGTCGGGTTGCGGGTCACTTATTAAAAATTCAAAACCCGGCTCAACCCGACCCGATAACACCCCTAGATGGGAGGACACATATTTTAGTATTTTTTCATTTATATACAAAGTATGTATATGTATATGACCAAAGTAAAAATAACTATAAAAATAAATAAATAAACAAAGAAGGAAAATAAAATTATAAAAAGATAAATAATAATTAACTAATAATAACTAAAAGGTAAAAGTAAGAGACAAGTCAATGTTTTACATAATTTTATGTAACTTTTGATAATAAAGATGAAATCCATAATGATTAGTTTTATAACATGCCAATAATAAGGTAATCATATTGGTGTATTTAGACTATCCCTATAATAATGACATTTGTGTATTAGTTTTTTTATAATTATTTAAAGTAGAGTTATATTAAATACCAAACTTTTCTTACATATCAAGGGACTCATCACCACCATCCATCTAAAAAAAATCAATGGTTGAGATTAAAAGCATTTAATATTTCACCCATTTTTTATAATTTAAATATCTCTTAAACCGTTAATCGTTAAGCGAAAAAGCGAAAGTAATTATACCATCGCGATGAGCATTTAATTATCTTTCTATAGATATGCATTGTGATATACTTTCGACAAAAAAAAAAATTTCGTTTTTTTCACGTTTTTTTTCGTAGCCGAAAAATATCATATGTGATATATCATATATGATATTGCATGTCATATATGATATGTAATATCATATATGATATATCATATGTGATTTTTTCGGCCACGAAAAAAAACGTGAAAAAAACGAAAAAATTTTTTTTGTCGAAAGTATATCACAATGCATATCTATAGAAAGATAATTAAATGCTCGTCGTAACGGTATATTTTTTTTCGCTTAACGATTAACGGTTTGAAAGATATTAATATTTTAAAAAAAAAAGGATGAAAGTGGGTTTTTTAAATTGTTAGGATTAATCTCATCCATTAGATCAAATAAAGATGGAGGGAAGATGGAGGGTGTTGATTAGTCCCTTGGCATGTAAAAAAAGTTTGGTCCTCAAATGATCTTAAATCAATTATTTATTTACCTTATCATCCGCATACAATTTTTCTTGCCTAAAGCGACCAAAAACTACAAGCACAATGTGACTAAAAGATAAGATGAACGCTTTTTTCTTTTTCTTTTCTTTTTTTTTTTGGATAACCTGGGTTCCGACTCGACATTGTGAGCCAACTAATTCCAAGGCGACTACTTTTTTGGATAGCCCGGAGTCATCGCAGGTGAACCTCCGTGGCCACATGGGGATTAATTTTCTCCCCAAGGTTTGAACCTGAGACCTCCAGAGACTTTAACCACTTAAAAGACCAAATCCAAACCACTGAGTCACCTCATGTGGTTAGATAAGATGAACGTTTAGATTAACGTGATCTTGAAAGGCATATATGTTTCACAAACAAAGTCCTTAAGAGCACTCGCATCCGTAACGAAAGACTCGCGTTAAGGGGTTTTTTTTGCGTTAGACTCGCGTTAACATACCGAGGTCTTGTGTGATCATCGCGTTAACGGAGCGTGTGAAGAATTTAACCCGACGATTAATCGCAAAGTTTGTAAAAAAAATCATTCACCCGAAGAATTTAATAGATAATTAGAAATAGGAAAAAAAAATCTTTCAAATTGAAGTGAGATGTCTAGAAGTCGTTTGCTAAGTCCTTTAGGTGCTCTTAGAGCTTATGTGCTTATGTGACTAGGACTTATGTGAAGGCATGGAAGAAAATTCTAATACATGATTTCCGAGAGGAAAGATATCTATCTATTCATTATTCAAACATTGATTGATGATATCCTAGATTCTACATATCTATACTATGTGTGATGGACAAGAAAATTTGACACAATGCATTCTATTACGATTATTAGAATTGAAAGTCACTTGTGTTAAATTACCAAGATTAGATAAAATTTTGGATCACAACTTACACTTGTGTTGAAGATTTTATATCTAACTCCACTTGTTCAATTTATATGAAAATGGCATGCTTTGTGTTTTAGGGTAGAAAAGAAAAGATAAACATCTATGCAAACATACAAACTATTTACATAGTTGAAGAGAATTCCCGTGGATTGAATTCGGTATGGCTTTGCATAACAAACTAAAATACCCGATGAATAGACTTGATAAACTAAGTATTTCATCTGCAGTCTTAGAAACTTATTTTGTTAATGAGTGACAAATAAGGATTATCAAAGTCGACATACTACACAACAAACTATAAACCGAAGATATCATGCATTGTATATTGACTTTCTATACATGTTTGATGGTTTATAGGATCTAGTTTGTGTGTCTAATAGTAAAATATACACTTGATTTCTATGCACAACAACCACACTCTTGGGATGTCTTGCATGAAAATACTTGCACTTGGTACATGCATGATAAGATGTGGGATCTATATTGTGTGAAAATAGAATCATTTAAATTCCAAAATGATTTATACACAATCAATTATANTTTTTTTTTTTTTTTTTTTTTTTTTTTTTTTTTTTTTTTTTTTTTTTTTTTTTTGGTTTAAAAATTTAGACTGAAATCCATGGATGCCATCAAAAACACTTTCAAATTCTTATACACAAATTTGGTAGATGAAGATAGTAAGTAGACTTATCTAAAAGGAACCATCATATATGTCATGGTCAAACAACAATAGCACAGATACATATATTCGACAAAACATGGCAATCAAGATGATTTTTTGTTGATAAACTTCGAAATGTTGAATGCTTGGTTCTTCTGTCTTTAGATGTAAGTATACAAATATCACATATGCTTATCCCTTTACCACACTTTGCTGAATTAACATAATCTATCACTTTGATACAAAACAGTATCCAGCTTTGTATATACAACATATCATTTAAAAAACTACCTAAAGACATTTACCCAACTGTTACTTGGAATAGCACATTTTGGGAGCTTATTGACTAATTAAATTTATATTTGGCGTCCTGTGTGCGACCGGATTTTAAATATCATGTAATGTAACTTTAGATATGAGATATATTAAATACTAATATTGTCCAACTTTCTTGTTTGATACTGATTCATTAGGGGAGCTAACGAAAAAAACTGCCCAAGACAAAGAACGTTAGCATACAATGACTCCTGTTGTACCTAAGCTTGTTAAGCAATTGAATAACTGGATTTTGATTATGAATGGCAACTATTTCATGGCTACACACACACCAAACAGTTGGGTTTGGTTTATCTTTATTTCACAATTCATATCCATGAATTGATAGTATTATATGTAAATGAAATTATATATACATATATATATATATATATATATATATATATATATATATATANATTTAATCTTAGGTTAATCCCCACCATTAGATCAAATTAAATGGATGGTGGGGATTTGTCCCTTGGTATGCACGAAAATATGAGTATGCATTTGAATTTTCCTCTTAAATACTAATATTGTCCAACTTTCTTTTTTAATACTGATTCATTAGGGGAGCTAATGAAAAAAACTGCCCAAGACAAAGAACGTTAGCATACAATGACTCCTATTGTACCTAAGCTTGTTAAGCAATTGAATAACTGGATTTTGATTATGAATGGCAAGTACTTCATGGCTACACACACACCAAACAGTTGGGTTTGGTTTATCTTTATTTCACGATTCATATCCATGAATTGATAGTATTATATGTAAATGAAAGTTTTATCTACATATAAATATAGTCGTTAATATAATCTGGGTTTTTTGTGATTAAATTGTTAATGTAGATTTATTAGATGATGTATTTCTTGTGATTATGATTTGATGTTCATTCCAATTGTAAAGGATCTAGATTTTGTTCTTGATGTTCTTGATTTAGGAATAAAATTAATTGGAAATTCAAATGGGGAAGAAGACGAGGATATATTAGTCATTTCACTGCACTTAACGAGGAAACTAACGGAATTTGGCTCTCGGTGGCTTTTTGCACTTATACGTAACGTTAGTGGCATTTTTGCACGCCTTTATGACTCGGTGGCTTTTTTGCGTTTTCGCGATACGTGCGTGACCATTTTTGCAGTTTACACTTATTATTATTATTATTATTATTATTATTATTATTATTATTATTATTATTATTATTATTATTATTATTATTATTATTATTATTCAATTCTATGTGTTTTATAAAACTCTGAAACAAAAAGTATAGAATATAAAATATAAAGCTTGACAAATCAAAAGTAGTAAAACACAAAAAAAAAAAATACGGAGCAGAAAATCATAACAACCGTCTTGTCATACTTATAAAGTAGGTAAAACTGATGGAAAAAATACGAAACATAAAATATAAAGTTGGACAACTTAAAAGTATTAAAAAATAAAAGTTACAGAACAAAAAAAGGTTAATTACTTGAAAATATATAATACTTGCAACTTTTTGTTATTGTGTGTTTTGAACTTTATTTTTTCTTATTGTGTGTAATGAATTTTCAAATTTCGATTATTGTGTGTATTTGTGACTATTCAGCCATGTAAAGACCATTTTACCCTTCGAAATTTGAAAAAAGTAAAGGTAAAGTGGTCACAAAATACACACAATAATTAAAATTTGAAAGTTTAATACACAAAATAATAAAAAAATAAAATTCACAATAACAAAAAGTGACAAATATGATACATTTTCAAGCAATTAACCAAACAAAAAACCATAAGAATTTATTTTGTTAATTTAATAAAGTTGGTAATAAAAGATAGAAAGAGTTACTGAGGTACCAATATCACTATCCAAATAATTTTCATCAAACGTTCTTCAAACCAGTGGCGCAGCTATTAAGGGGCGGGAGGGGGCGCCCGACCCCCCGAAATTTTTTTTGCGATGTAGGGGTATATAGTTTTCGTGTAGAAAAATTTCGCTATATTCGGTTTCGACCCCCCATTTTAATTGTGAAATTTCTTTTATACATTAAGCAATAAAAAAAATTTAGATCCCGACCCCCCACTGAAAATTTTCTAGCTTCGCCACTGCTTCAAACTTATTGAATTTTTTTCTAAACTACACATTGACTTGATCCCTATACTACTATTTAAGATAATAATTTTTTTCCTCAGAACAATCATAGATATCAAACTATCAAAGGTCATACTAGGAAAACGATAAAAGTATAAATGATGCTCTAAGCTTTAGAGCAAACGCACAATGAGAATACATACAGATAAAGAGAATAAAACTACATATGTGAGTTATGAAGGTCTTCAGTACATTTAATCCAATCGTTTCATGAAAAGTGGCTCGTAGAAACACGATAAGAAGCCTAAAGAAGAGATGGTTTTTGAATCGAAAGGAATATGTCTTAATTCGAGCAAAAGTTTCCCTCTCATCCACTTAAGCATGCATACAAAAGTTTGTTCCTCCAATCCCACACTTGTCAAATAAAAGACAAACAAACAACGTAAAAAAAACTTGGACACCAATTATCGCTAAACAAATCAACGTTGTTTCCATTGAGGAGGTCCAACAATTAAGGAAGGGTTATAGAAGGGAGGAAGCATTCACCAACTCCATTATTTCGCCACACAATCTTTATTTTAGAGAATTAAAGAAAATAGTGATCTCGAGACTCCTCACCCACATTACACCCTAAACATGGCGATGAAGGAATATTAAAACCTTGTCGTATCAGATTGGACCTAGTTGGAAGACAATCCAACGCACTGCGTCAAGCAAAAAAATTAATCTTGCGAGGCACCCAAGAATTCCTTAAAAAAAATAATAAATAAATAAATAAAATAAAAAATAAAAATGACAAAAATAGAGTTAATGGACAATTTACTTTTAATGACTTGACTAAGAGAATTCTCTAAAAAAATACCAACTTTCTTAAAGCCCAAACCCATTTATCATTTTGGGACGCATCTAAAACAAGCCCATTAATTGCACTTAAAAGAGCATTTCAAGATCATACTCTTCCCGACCAGTAGGTGATCTCATCTAGCCTCATTTCCCATGCCAAACGCCTTCCTCCAGCACCCATATATCAGCCACCATTCCACCAAACACTCTTTTCGCAACTCAAGAGCAAACAGACGAGGGCAAGGACAGAGCCAGGACTAAAGATTACAGGGTGCACAAAAAAAATTGAGCAGTAATACTAGAAACATATTTCGATGGACCGGGTGCATTTAAGATAATTTAGAAAAAATCGATGTTTTTTCCACAAATTAACACTACATTGAAAAAATTCATAGGATGCACGGGCACTCGCGGAAACCCCTGGCTCCGTCGCTGGACGTGGAAATGATTTTTCAGAGGATCCAACACTTTAATCTCACTAGGCCACTATCTTAATCTTAACTACATATAATGTAAAAATGGTCAAAGGTGAAAAGTGAAATAGTCAAGAAAAGTGAAATGTTGAAAATATGTTTTGCCTATTTTACCCTTAAAACACTATTGGTTCTTTGTAGTAAACATGGTAACACTAAATGGTTCTTTTTATTAAACATGGAAACATGGCTGTAAACATTAATCTTTACCGCACAAACAATTCTCCAACTATTATAGGAAACAATTCTTTCTATACAAACTTTTCTTCACTACAAATTCACTCGTGATATGTTACATAAGAGTTGAAGACTTGACTAATTCTTTGTATTCAAACTTAAAACCTTAATATAATTTATAAATGTAAAATTTTCTTCACTACAAATTCACTCGTGATATGTTACATATAATTTGTCTATGACATTAGTTTCCTTGCTAGCCCAATCATCCAAACAGTAATTCATTATCCCTGGAACTTTGGCTATGACATCAGGATCACATGCAACGTATTTTATTCATTTGTCTACCTTAGTCATTTTACTATTTTGTGTACATCTGGATCTTTAATATATGGTTATGTGTGATATTTTGGGTCATTTTGTAACATATACTACCAACTGATAAGAGGATATCTTGGGTGCAAATACGTGCAAAAGGTAACTCAGAAAAGGGCCTATGAATTACCCATCACCAATTATGAAAAACAAGATTCGTGAAAAAAACAACATACCACATTACGTACGCATGCATACCACTTATTCCATATATGCAAGTAAATATTTTATGTACTAAAGCAATTATATTACATTGTTCCATTGTTAAAACTTAACAATATATTTATTACCTTATATATATGCATAATCACCAACTCTATATAAACATATACATAACGCCAAAATCTACTTCCAAGGTACATTGATCCTTAGGCCTACAATGATGGATTTGAGTAACACATTAAAAATGAAAACTACTTATAAACATAAAAACACGGTTTGATTTGCCTGTTGTAACAAATAAACAACTACTACTAATTAAATAGGAAGTAACAATTGAAAACTAGGAAGTAACAACTTGAAACTATTACTAGGAGTTAAAATAATAAGTAAATTTTATAGTTTTCAGATGATTGTCATAATCTCTATTATATAAATATCGTAACCTTTTTGTTACTTTTGTAGTAATTCATAATCAGGGACGAAATCATGACCACATACGATCGGGTGCACAAAAATTTTTGAACCGTAATATAATATATTTAAAATCGATGGACCGGCCGGTGCATTTAAGACGCATTTAGAAAAAATCGATGTTTTTTTTTCAAATAACAATACATTGAAAAAAAAAATCTATGGGGTTCCCGGGAATCCCCTGGTTCCGTCCCTGTTCATAGTTAAGTTGAGAAAAAGTTGAATAAAAAAAATTGTTGATGTTGATGTTTAGGTTAGCACGTCATGATCCTTTATTTATCGTTTGTTAGTTTTGATATTTTCACGTTTTATGTATAAAGGTACACGAAACACTTAATCACGATATCGCAACTATAGTTGTTTGCCGCTAGAGAATCCCGTTTGCAATTACATTTTGATCTTTTCACGCTATACGAAACACTTACCGTAATATCGCATATCGTTAATTGTCTGCCGCTAGGAACCTCCGTTGCTATGCACGGGTACTCGCCTAGTCTAAACAAAATGTGTTTTGCTTTCCCCTGTGGATTTTCTTTACAACGAGGATCTTTTAATCGGTACTCCATTGTGGGCATGGTTTTACGTAGAAAAAATTAAGCATAAGATCTAGTTTAAATGTAAAACCCGGAAATCCGTCTTTCCTAGTTTTCCCATACAATTTGAAATTTCTACAAGTTCGTGAACTAAATCAATTTACTTTGAATATGAGAATTAGGAGACTAGAATTTTACTTGAAATCTACTAAGTACTTGAACTCACAACTTAAGACAAATAAAATCGGCTCACATATTTTTCGATCCATAGTTTCACACGTTAATTGGTTACATATTGGACCTAATACTTATTTTAACATCTACATAATCTTATATGGCCTATATATAAATGTGAATATTGTACACAAATACAAACCGAATCCATGAATAAAATTGGAAAACAGAATGGGTCTTGGTCAAGCCTTAACTTTCGGCCAAATCAATGGCATTTCCATAAACAAATTTCCTTTTATCATTTTCATTAAAAACCCATACACGACTCCATTATTACTCCCTAAAAAAAACCGAATACACAAACAAAACACCTAAACCCTAGTTACAAAAAGGGTGGCGGCATAAATCTTGTTTCCTTCCTTTCTATCTATCAAGACGGGTACAAGGCAGCAAGGATGGTGGTTGATCGTGGTTTTAGTTCGAAGAAAGGTGGCACGAGGAGGCATAGTAGAGTAGTAATCAGTTTTTGATGCTCTAGTTTCGTTGGTGATATGTTCGTGGGTAAAATCATTGTTTTGGTGATCTTTGGGTTCTTTTTAGTTTCGTTCGTATCTCGTCGCATCTTAGTGACCGTGGTCGGTTGGTGTTCATACTCGCGACGTGTTCGTTTTGAGTTATTCATGTTCAGTTTGAGGTACCATCTATCGTTTTGTTTCGAAACCTACTCGATATATATGTATACGTAATCTAATCGGAACCATGTTAAATGAATAGAATTAAGTATGTTAATATGATCATGAGTCTCGTTAAATCTGTGATCGAACAAATATATATATATATATATATATATATA
>LBNU01030454.1:134821-155102 GCA_014162995.1 Artemisia annua
GTAGGAAGCTGGGTTTGTGGATGAGAGATCTTATTTTGGACTTAGAAGACTTCACCCTGATTAGCTACTGGCTGGACTTAGAGATGATTAGAAGTAATTGATGTTGGGCTTAGTATATTGTATTTGGGCTTAGTTCATCGTTGTTACTCTTTTATATTTTGTTTAGTTCTCCTTGTAACCTTTGTATACTTTGTATTAGAAATGTATCTTCGTTCTCTTGTGTTCTGATTTGACTCCATAATATTACACTTTAGCCCTTCTCGGGTTGGGGTGTTATATTAAATCGGTTTAAATTTTTACTCAAAATATGTTAATTACATAGGGATGATTTTCACAATGTTAGGGATGATTTATGTTAGATTATGTTGTCATGTTACTTTTAGCTAAAACATATGAAGTATTTATGTAAATTTTTAGTTTCACAAGAAGAGGATGATTTTTTTGCTAGATCATGTAATATACAAATAAACTTTATGTAAATTTCAATTACATGTATTGTCTCTTGAGAGGGATTTTGTAACGGTCAATGAAGGACAAAGACTGTTCAGGGATCACTTAACGATCGCTCCATGGCAGAGACTATTGAGTTTTTTCTATGGCATATGTTTCCTACTAAAATTTTCAGAATGACTAACTAGGATAGTTCATCGGTTCTGTTGTCAGATTATTTGGTTTATTCGGTTCGGTTAGTCCGAATGATTTTTTTTTTCTGTTTTTTTTTTAATAGAAAATCGAACATAACCGAATTTAATTTGGATTAAACAGAACTGAAATCGAATTTGAATTCGGTTCGATTTTCGAGTTGATCCGAATAACCAAAATACGTAATATATATATTTTTAATTTTATTATACACAATTTTTAGGAAAAATAAAATCAAACTTAAAAAGATATTATATTTATACTAGAAATTCTTTTTAATGGTCTTGCCAATACCATATACAAACCGATAATAAAACATTTAATTCAGTTCAGTTTTAGCAAATTCGGTTCGAATACAAATTTGCTTTGGTTTTATTCGGTCCGGTACAACCCCCTATGACTTAACAGCTTTAACGGCTTTGGATTGCATATTATAGACAGCATCAGGCCCAAGTGTCTTCGTCATTCATTAGATTCAGGCGCAAGTATCTTCATGAAGTCAAGATAAGCTTTTATAAATATAAATCTATACCAACTCACAATTTAAACTTACCTGATGAGTGAAAATTGAGAAGCTTACGGCCGCATGGATATATTTTAGGAAGGTTAACTTGATATGATTATATATTTTTTGTAAAGGAAACTTAAGATATTTTTATCTCAGTTAAATACTAGAGTCAAGGAAAACTGAGATCTTAAGGTAAGTACTTTGCGGCAAGCTTATGAAATTTTCCCGAGAAGCGGTGACTGCAAAATAATAGATATGATATACTAGTGCAATTAAAAAGATGAATTCAATAGAAAATATTAAAGAGCATATCGAGCTTATACAATATTGAACACCGAAAACTCAAAGCAACACGTCATAAAATAGTAATAGTAATAATAATAATAATAATAATAATAGTAATAATATATAGAGAGGACCCTCGTAATATAAATTCTAAATATTGCATCAAACAACTAAATTAAGTGAACAGCAGCTTATATATAGATGATACGATGTACACAAAACCACATTCCTAAGAAGCGAAATAGATGCCAAACTATAAACACCTAGTACAACGACGTACTATAGTTATTTTAGTTAATATTATACATCAATAAGGTGTATATGAACTATACAACTTAACCATCGAGTATTCACGTTCAACAATATCCTTCATCTCCTCAGGAAGTTTTTTAAGGCGCACAAACAGTTCTTTTTTCTCTATTGCAATATTCGCCAACTTATCTGCACATTTGTTTGCAGCTCTTGGACAAAAATTGAGAACAATCTGGTTTTTTGAAATAAGGCGCTTGCACTCCATAATTATCGACCAACAAGCTTGGATAATCGCGCTTTTACCATAATAGATAGAGCAATCATTCTGCTCGATCCACCGGATTGCTGCTGCGGAATCAGATTCAAGAATCGATCTGCGGAAACCAAGCTGATCCAATAGCAACAAACCGTTGTAAATTCCATGTATCTCAGCCGTGAGAGAATCACTCACACCGATAAACCCTCGAAAACCTCGAACCCATTTTCCGCGATGATCACGGAGAATGCCACCGTAGCCACTTGGTCCTTTAGTGATCGGTCCTTTATTGGGACGACGACATCCACCATCTGTGTTCATTTTGAAGCGCCCTGGAGGAGGTGGAGACCATGTGCTCGTTCGCGTTTGAGACGGTTCATCCATGATTTTGGTGCTAAAGTTACGTAAGTAACGCTTCGATCACTGAAGGAACTTTATTCTTTATATTTCACTAAAGGAACTTTATAGGTAATTAAAGACAGCATGCATGGATCATACAAAATATTTTTTACAATGGAAAAAAGTGGGCCAGTGGCCGAAGGGCAGCGGTACTAAAAGTGACGAGGTCCCAAACTTTTTTGAAGAACGATTTTGTTAACACGGTTACTATTAATAGATTAGCAAACGGCCGGGTACTAGAAACACAATTAATTTTTACCTACTACTACCGTACTACGACATGTATTTAAGAAGAAATCTGACCCGTGCACCCGATATGTTTAATTTACTCAATAGTTCGACACTATAGAAAGGTCAGTGTATGTTCTAGGTTTTATTTTAATTCAATCTGAATGCAATTAGCAGGTCACCAGATCATCATCAACTTTTCAATTAAATTGTTTGACATTTCATAAGGTCGAATCACAATGTTCACATGCAATGCATGACTGTAAATAATGTTTGTTGGAACATAATCAAACACAGTAAATCAATATCTATATCAAGATGATGATGTATACCTCAACAAATTAAGGTTGGGCCGTTTATCCCTTGAATTGTACATCCCTTTAACTTCACCTTTTTCTCCTTACTTATCTCGCTTGTCTTGGTTAATCTATATATTTGATGTGTGTTTTTAACTATGGCCTCAAAACATGACACCTATGCATTTGTAAACTTGACATGTGGATTTTTAAACATTTACCTTGAATATAAAAATGACGTTACAATTTCTTAATTATGAAATGACATTTAGATTTCTAAATTATGAATAACATTTACCTTTTCTTATAATCTGTAATATATTAGACCACTAGCTTCAAGCCTGCCCAAAGCAGCTAGCTTCAAGAATTATTAAAAATAAAATAAGTAACATAGTTTTACATGTGACTATCTAATAAGGCCCATTTTTAAAAATGCTCGAACAGCTAGTGCTAAACACTAAGCTCCTACACGATAAAACTGTAGACTATAAATCATAATTCAAATATACGTAAAAGGTTTTATGTTGTATGTTAAAAATATCTATATAAGGCCTAACTAAGATTAAATAATTATTGTAAGATCACTAGTTATAATATCTGTGCACGCACAGTGCGTGTTTTTAAAATTTCGTTTTGGTTATGTATTATTATCGATTAAGAAATGAATCACTTAACATGCTTCAATTGGTTTTACTTGGTGAACTAAAAATAAAAAATCATATGTATATATGTAATCTGTCTATTATTTTAGGAGAATGCTTTTGGATTAAAAATTATATTTTATTATTCAAGCAAAATCACATGATGATACTTGACTTGCATGAGATGTTAGTGATATATGCTTTTAGTTTTGCAAACCCATGCTATCAATTTAAGATGTGGTTTGTAATTGTGGTATTTCTTTTACTTATATTTTCGTTAAAATATATAGCATATTTAGATAGCTTTGAATATTGATTCATTTCCTTGATTATGAATAGTCATCGTACCATGTTTACTAATGTACCTTTTTTGTTTGAAAAATTGCATTTTTATAAGTTTGTGCTACTTACTTTTCATGTTTGACCATAAAATTACCAAATTAACATAGATGCTTACACTATAGCTTTTTTATTACATAAAAAGAAACAAAAGAAGATGTAATGGGTAGAACTCAAATTTAATCTTACGTTTGTGTATAATGTATAAAAATAATTTTTCTTTAAGACCGAACTATATAAGGAAATTATAAATACTTGTATAAGTAAATTATAAATGGATGAAAAAAATGACAAATAGTACATTCACAAGTCTTTTAGGATTGTTTGAATACTTACCGACCTTTCACTTTAGTGCAACTTTCTTTACAATTGGCCTAGATCATCAAGGTAAAAGACACTCATATTTTAGACCGTTGGTTGATACTCATACTGTTATCAATGACAACAAACACCTGCTAAGTTTTATTAACTTATTCAAAGACACCTGCTAAGAATTCTTACCATAAAATTCCCAATATAGGCACTAAAATACATCTCTGGTACATTAAAATACATTCATGTATTATCTAAATCAGCAACTCAAGTTAATTATACATTCATACCTTCAGCAGGCGTAGAAAATTCTTCCATGACAATCATGTATTGATACTTAATCCTCCTCTAAAAACGCACACAACAAATTGCATTGCACTCTAGTGTGTGTGATAAGATCATAAAACTGCAAAAAGCATTTACATCTAGCATTATAGTGAGGATAACAACAATTTAGTTATAACATCAAATAAGAAAACTCCAGATTAGAACTAAAGGGGTGTTTGGTAATGCTTATTAAAGGTGTTTATTGGCTTATTCAATTACCATAACACAATAAGTTTATAATAAAGCAATAAGCTTTTTTGAGAAGCTTAGTAAAAAAAACTTTTGAACTCACAACTAATTCTATTATAGCAACCACTTAAGGATGGCCTAGTGGTAAAAGGGCTTGTGACTATCACTCTAAAATGTGTGAGGTCTCAAGTTCAATTCCTGCAAGGTGCAAACAACTTTAAGTGGCCACGCCAACCTCCTAAAAAGGGAGGGCTTTACCTGGTTTGAGTCTGTGTGGCGGTTGGTTCAAACCCCGTGGATTAGTCGGCCAAAAGGTCGAAAATCACGGTTACCAATAATAATAATAATAATAATAATAATAATAATAATAATAATAATAATAATAATAATAATAATAATAATAATAATAATAATAATAATAATAATAATAAAAACACTAATTCTATTATAGCTTAGTTTGTTTATAGTAAAAACACAAATATTAAGTGTAGAAGTTTTCAATAAATCATAAAAAAAAAAAAAGTTACTAAAAGTTGGTGTGTGTATAACAAAAAGGTTAAACCATAAAAAATGTTACTAAAAACTATCAGCTAGATAAGGCATAAGACAAAGTTCTGTCGAGCTCTCTTTCAGATTCTATCGAGTAGCAAAAAAAGGTTAACACATAAATCATAAGTATAGAAGAATAGTTGTATCTCACATCTGTGATTACCAACTCAATAACATTATCGCAGTATAGTAACGTAATAACCTGATTAAAAACTATATATGCTTGCTTAATAATTCTCATGTATATACTTTAATTCCTTTACAACGGTCAACTATTACATTTTTATTTATTTTTTATTTTTTGATGAAACATTACACGAATGAATAAAGTTAGGTTATCACCTGCATAATTTTTCTTTTTTTGATTTAGGAGGTGATTTTTATAATTGTGATGCGTGCATTTTTTTATATAATTTAAGGAAAAAAACCTGCTAAATTAAAGAATGATTATCTAACCCATGTGTTTATTATTATTATTATTTAATTATTAGCTTTGTATAATATTTTTAACTGGCAGACATGCTGAGGTATGTTGATGTTATTGTTTAACTTTAACTATTGATATCATGTTGTACAAATATGCGAGTTTAGTAGCACATAATGAGCGTTAATGAAGTTAAAATATGCTCCGTAAAGTTTTTAAAAATGTTTTTATGGATATTCATATATATATTTTAAATAACAATTTCATGAGTCGTTGCTATAAGTAGAATCGCGTATATTATTTTAATATCACAGTAACTCGTGCTTATCATTTGATATTTATATTCCCTTTACAAATAATTTAGCCACATTTAATATTCAAACTCGTGTACGCATAATTTAAACTTTTAATTAGAATAACATGAGTCCTTAAAATATTCTAATGGACGAAAGTCTACAACTAACAATATTAAAATAATTCGCATATATACCAAATTTTGTAATTTTAATTGATGAAAGTATAAAAACTAATACTAATACTCAATTGTTTCAGAGAATTTGTGTAATTTTAAACAAAGTTAATATTATAAAGTATAAGGGGTATAAAGTGTAAAGGGTTATTTGTGTTTTTTCTAAAGTTATTAAAAAACATGAAAACTTGTAATTTTACACTTAGCTCTATATAATTTATTTAAAATTCAACCACTAAAGTTTTATTAATTACTTCATATTTTTTTTAAGTTTTTATTTTCATAAATTTGACACTTATATTTTCATGCATCTTTTTTCTTAACAAAAATTCTCCACCAAATTTATTAAGTTTAACCAAAATCAATTTAATTTTGACTTTCTATTGACTAATCATATTGCTCGATTTGGCCTACGTGGCAAAATCGAGCTCTCCTATTGGTCTAATTTTTTTTCAATAAGTAAGATTTGCAAAAATGCTCCAAAATGATGTAATTCTTTTATTATATAAAATATTACATTTCTAATACTTTGCATTCATCCTTGGTCCATAGACCTTACCGGATCCGCTTGCATAAGATATGCACATGTATTTGTTTTTGCTTTACGTAGACTTGTCATCAAATAGGCTATTTAAATGGATACATCTAAGAGATACATGACATAAGATATGTGTTTTTATAATTGTCATTATCAAAACCGTGAGAGACCGAATAACGTTTTTACACGATATTTATATTAATAAATAACATAAAAAATGGACAATAAAATATTTTAGTAGTTTTTAATTTGATCAATAGAAGACTTCGATTTTGCCACGTGCGAAAAGAGTATTTTTATTGACCAATAAAGTCAAAATTGGCTTCAATTATGTTAAACTCAATTAATTTTATTCGTCAAAATACATATGCATAACATGTCGCTTTTATTTAAAAGAAAAAAGATAGGTGGGAGTAATTATTAATTGTTTAGTTATTAAATTTTAATAAATTATATTAAATTAATTAAGTTTATCAGTTTCAATGTTTTATAATAAGTTTATAAATTTAACAAATACCTCCTATAATTTATATTTTATAATAAATACAACATATAAGTTGTAACACCCCCATTTCACTGTTCGCAGCGGATTTAGGGTTGGGGTATTACTTCATGGAATCACAGTCACAATAATAGAAAACAACTCGAAAAGAGACGTTTTTATAAATAAGTTATCATTCATTAAAATAACAGAGTTTTATTAAGATGAGGTCCCGTGAATCTAAGTGTGAAATAGTGTTTGAATGATAACAAGGTGGAAAGTCCTCCAAGTTCAGTGCCGCTTCCTGCCATATCTCCGTAACGACTATATACCTAGGATACATGCTAAAGAGTCAACATTAGGTGTTGAGTGAGATTCATAGGTTTATGTAGTAGTAGTGTGAACACAAGTTTAGTAAAGCATAGGCTATGTTGTTATACACCCATGTAAAGTAGTAGAAACCGTATTTAAACAGTTTGTATCTGTCAGTATTGTATGATCAGTACAATACTGAAGATAGGGGTTATTGCACTAAGCTCATGAACCACACGTTAACAATCCGGGTCATGGGGGCTGCATACCCAACCATGAGGGGATGAGAAGGATAACTTGCCAAAGTTAATCCTTCAGAGGGTTCAAATATAATACTTATTGATACCCTCCAGAGAGAGGTAGTATCAATGGGAGTGGTCAAACTCCAATAGAACTATCAATTATATTCGCGTTCACTTGTGTAAAACATCACAAGCGATTAGATTCATGAATTTGGTTATTTAGTGGTGGCAGATAGTTTACTCGTGCAATAACCAAAAAAAGACTTGTATTCGGTTTACGTGAAAAGTAAACATGTATCACCCTCACAGGGTTTGTAAAGCATTTAGAGTGAAAAGTTAAAAGATGTGAGGCTATGAAAACTCACCTGCCTACTCACGTATCGTGGTCAAGGTGAGGTCTAACGAGGGTTTTGCTAAGGTTTAGGGTTTCTCGGCTAGTTTTCATTTCGACAACGGTTCTAGGCCTAATGTTCTCGACTCCTAGGACTACTAGGACTCTTATACTACTGCTAGGACTCATAATATTGAGGTGGAGAAGTGGTGTGGGATGGTTTTGAAGTGAAAGGGTTCTAGGGGTATTTATAGGGCTCGATAACCCTTTAGGCTAAGTTTACTTGGAGTGGTGGCTAAGTAACGTGGATTGGCTGTTTAGGAAAAATGGGGGAGGGGTTGCCTAAGGAAGCTAGGGAAAGGCTAGAGGTGGTGTAGAGGCAGTGTGGGGTGTTTGTGGCCACGGTTTGGCCGTGTAGGCGTTTTGGTGACAAGTAGCTTACAAGGCTACTTGTAAGCTACTTTTAAGGTGTTAGGGTGCTTGCTTGGGGTGACAAGGTGGTGTGTAAGCTGCTAGGGGTGGTACTAGGGTGGTTGCTAGCTTAGGGTAGGTTTTAACTAGGTTTTGATTTAGTTTAGACCTAGTTTTGTTTAGTTAGAGATTAGGGTTTAGCCTAGGGTTTAGTGCCTATATTAGGGTCCTATGAGTGTTTAGTGACTAATCCTAAGTCCTAAGAAGCTTATACTAAGTGGTGGTAGCTTATGGTACATATTTGGGATAGTTTAACCTAGTTTCTGGAAAGTTAGGACCTAGTTATGGCTTTGTGCCTAAGGGACTTGTACCTAAGCTCTAATAGGTTGTACTAAGGTCTAAGGGTGCTAAGGTATCCTATTGTTCCTAAGGTAAATCATACATAGGCCTTGAACACTTTCAAACTAGTTTAGATAAGCAATTAGGGTTTTGTGAACACATAGGCCTAATTAGGGTTTGTTTAGGGTTTATTGTAATGCTGTGATAAGTTTAGTGTGTTAGATTTATAGATTACTTATTGTGGTGTTGTTGTGATTTTATGCTTGATATACCAGGAGTCACATGATGTGAGTGTAGAGATATTTGGCTTGTGTGGATACGTGAGCAAGTCTAAAGAGTCATGCAAGTAGTGAATGCACATAAAAAAAGCAAAAATTTACATGTGAAATATCTTATATAGGTATTTGTAGTGGGAATGATAGTGATGAGATTTTGTGGGTTGCTACATAAGTTGTTGTGATTATAATTATTATTTTCAATATATACTAAATAAGTTAAAAATAAGTTAATGTATATGCACAAAATTATAAATATCAAAATGAAAGCACGAGTTATTGTTATATGTAAATAAATGACCGAGATTATGCATATACGAACGACTCATTTTATTCATTTATATGGGATTAATTAAGGATATCCAGAAAAGTTTTCATTTTTTAACCATCCGCAATAACTAACGAATTATGTTATTCCTCTTTATAAGTTTAACCCGCGCATTAAAATTCGGCTTAAATTATTATTAGCAGAAATATAAATATCAAAATGAAGACATGACCTTACACGTTATTGTGAGATACAAATAAATAAATGAGATTCTACATATAACAACAACACTGTTTTTAATGTCATTATATGCTACTAAATACACAAAATATCTAGAACACAATATTAATAGTTAAATTTAAACAAGATTGATGAGTGCTCAAACACTCATCATTTTTGGTCAATTCTGAAACGCAAAACATCTAAAAACACGCAAAAATGCATCAAAATGATGAAAATATCCAAGGATCGTGTTTTATGTGTCTTAAATGCAAAATGTTTAAAAACAATTGAAAAATGAGCAAAGTTTGCAGAATTGGCAGTTTTAGTCCCCCAACTTTCTAAGTTTGGCAAAAATAGTCCCTGGAGTTAAAAAAATGGAGTTTTATCATTCAAGGTCCTTGAATTGTTTTAAGTTGTCAAAAATAGGTCCTTGAATGAAATTTTGGGCAATTGGCAAAACAGGCCCCTGAACGTTGGGAAAATTGCATAAATGGTCCTTGGGTATTTTAAATATGGAAAATGGAAATTTGGTTCTTGTGTTATTGATATATGGCAACAATGGTCCTCATGAGCACTTTGGAAAAGTTGCAATCTTAGTCCCTCAAAAATCAGGAAAATACATTTTGGTCCTTGGGCTTTTACCACCTAAACCAAACGGATCCTTATGTATTACTAAGCTCAAAAACACCTAAACCCACTACAACCCAACCCATTATCCCTTTGTTTAATACCAGGCCCAACCACAACCAAAGCCCAACAATAAAATATAACTCCCCACCCCGTTTTATATCTTTCCCAGGGTCAAACCACAATAGTCAAACCAATCCTCCTCCTTTCCCTCCTCCACTTGGTACCTGCTACCTTTTCACCACCATACTTCCAACTCAACATCACCATTCCATGTTCCCCCAACTTCCACAAGCTCCAAAATTCATTAATTGCTTCTATAAAATCTCACTCAAAGAGGACTCTTGTAGCAGTTAAGAATTTGGCGCCAAAATGTCTTCAAAGGCCAAGATTGAAAGTTACACATCCAACGGCTTAGAATTGTGGTGGGAAGTACTCATAGGGGTACACAAACCCTAGAAGTTCAATATAAGAAGAGAAAAAAGGAGGAGTGAAGATATATAGATTTTTTAGCTTATGTTTATGTCGAATAGTAAAAATTTCCAGTTTCCTTTGTAATTTTTAGNTTTGAAAATGTGGAGTTTTATCATTCAAGGTCCCTGGAATGTTTTAAGTTGTCAAAAATAGTCCTTGAATGAATTTTTGGAAAAATGGCAGTTTTGGTCCCTGAACTTTGGGAAATTTACAAAAATGGTCCTTGGGTATTTGAAAAATGAAAAATGGAATTTTGGTCCTTGTGTTATTGGAAGTTGGCAAGTTTGGTCCTTATGGTTATTTTTGGAAAAGTGTAAAATCAGTCCTTGAAGTTTGGTCAAATTACAATTTTGGTCCTTGTGTTAACACTTAAACCAAACCGGACCCTTTATCTTATATAACCCAAAAAAAAAACCCAATCCAAACCAAACCCTCCTTATAACCCCAAGGCCCATTTCCTTTTTAAATTTACCCGGCCCGAATAAATCATATAAACACCCCTCGTTTATTTTTCCCTCCCCAAGTCAAAGCTCAGTCAAGCTTCACCCCCTTTCTTCTCCTTCCCCACGTGGGACTGCAACCTAGTACCACCACCTCCATACTTCCACCTCAACCTCACCCTTTCTTGTCCCCTTGGTCTCAACAACCTTCCAAGAAGCATTAATTGCTCCCAATATCATCCAAGCAACCCAGAAAAGTTATCCAAGACTTTTTGGCGCCAAAATCATATAAACGGCCAAGATGCAATTGAGCAATCCAAGGGCTAGAATTGCAAGTGGGATTTAACCAGAGTACTAGTAGGACTTCAAAGGTTCACTATAAAAGAAGAGAGAAGGAGAGTTGAAGAATAACGAGGAGTAGAGTAATTTAATTAAAACGTATGTAGTGTAGTTCGTGTTTTAATTGTAATCTTTAGTTAAAAACCTTTGTAACCAGTTAATTTAATGTTATGTGAACTTATTTCAGTCTCAATTTCAAGTTTTATTTCATTAATCAGTTATTGCAATTTTCAAATTCTCAAAATCTCATATAAGCTAAATTCTGTTTGTAGTGGATTATAAGGACCCTTTAAGCTCACATAAGCTCTGACAAAGCTTTTTAAGGCTTTTAGATACCTTAAAATCAAGATTAGATCACAAATTCAAAAATTCAAGAAAACCAAAGAAAATACCACAAAAATAAAGTTTCTGGGTTGAGCATGAAGAAGCAAAGAGAAATGTTGGATTTTGGATGGATTCTGGTTTAGAGCCTTATGGGAGGCTTTAGGATTGGTTATTTGTCCATGGTTCCATTGTTCTCAGTGTGATCTCATTTGTAAGCTTATTCCTTAATTTTTGCATTGTACTGTAGAAGTGCTTATATCTGCTTATTGGTTGTTCTTTTATGCTTATTTGCTGTTACTTAGTGATAATATAGCCTAAACTTACATGCTTGTTCATTAGATTTCCAAGTTTCTTACTATTTCATTGTAACTGTTAAAATAGCATAATTTTGATTCTGAGGTTTTTGTTGTTAGTATTAGTGTTTATGTGTTAATTTCAGCTTATTATATCATAGTAAGTCTTTAAAAATCAGTTTTATGGAATTAATTGTCCATTTGCTTTGAAAATCACTCTTTCATAATTATAAGGTAGTGTTTGGTTCAGTGGACTTGAGGGTACTCTGGTCCATTTCTGTTGTTTATTTCTATTGCATCATTTCATCTTAGGTTACAATAGCTCATATAAGTCATAAAATGTAGGGGTTATTCATATAAAAGTCAAAATTCATATTAAATCCCCTTCTAGTTTAACTGATGAGATTGTAGGTGTTCATAATCATTAAAATAGTAGTATAAGTTGTTAAGTTTGTTTAAAACACTTTCATTTTAGCTTACAAACATGTTTACAGGTCATTAGAAGCAATCAAAATTCATATAAGTCAAAGTGCATAGTTTTTCTTAAAAGTCAAGATCCTTGTTATGCAGTTTTTGAATAAAAATTGGAATTACATGTAGGATTATTCAGTGATCATTTGAATTTGTGCTTTTGGAATCTTAATATTTTGTTGCTTATCTGATCATGTGAATTTTGGTGATTTTTTTATCTTGCTTATAGACTGCTTATTTTACCCTCCAAAGTCACCCATTTTCTGAAAAGGTGCCCTGCACCTTGTGAACTCAGTCTATTTCTTTGACCTGTGATTCTTTCATTAGGTGGTTATAGATTGTGTTGATTGTGGATTTGAGTATTCTAGCTAGTATAATTGTTGTATGAGCTTTGATAGTTGTTGGTATGCTTATTTAGACTGCTTAATTGGCTTCTTTCTTTTGAACAAGCAACCACCTACACTGATCACTCAGTGTAGGTAACCATCTTCCAAGCTTCAACATAAGCTCCCTATTGAGCTTAAGTTTGTAGCATTGGGTCTTTTGTGTAGCCCTGCTACCAGTCTACAAGCCCTAACTCTTCTGCATCAATTCCAAAGCCCTTTGCTAGGGCTGCTTGACCTTTCCATTTTGTGCAAATTCTGCACAGTCTGCACACTTGTGCAACCCACCACCTTCACAAGCTCATTCTGAGCTTATCTCTGGGGCTTTTTGTGAGATGTTTGTTCCTACAAGCTCACCACCTAGCCCAGATTGCATTTCATCCATTTCTTGAGCTTTTAGCTCAGTGGACCCCACCTTAATTCACCTCCCAAGTCTGTCCCATTTTCCTTTCAGAATCCAATAAGCCAATCTGCTTATTTGTGATTTTGAGCTTATTCTATGGGCTGAATTGGGTGATTTTGGCTTTTCCAAGTCCACTTGACTTATTTTCATCTGACTTGACTTTGGTTGATCACTTTTAAGCTCATTTGAGCTTAATTCCTCATTTGGTCAACAAAAGGTAACTGTTGAGGTTATTAAGCTCTTCTTGAGCTTATTTGACCTTTCCAGCAAAAGTTCCTTTTTTTAAAGTTTCTTATTTTTGTCTATTTTACAGGTTTCAAAAAGAAAAATCACAAAAATCATCCTTTTTAATTTAAGTGATAGTTTCTATTTAATTTAATTTAATTTTAATTTTCTTTTTATATTTTTATTAAATACTAATATAATTTTATATTTTTATTAAATTTCTAGTAACTTAAAATATTTTTAGGAATTTTTATAGATTTTCTACTGTTCATTTAGTATTTATTTTAATTTAATCTAGTTTTTAGTATTTAGTATTAATTAAATAATTAGTAATTAATTAGTTTTAATTAATTAAATAGTGTAAAAATAATTTTTATTTTTCTTAAAATTTTCTTTTATTTTTAGGATCATTAAAATATGTTTTTCATCACTTAGGTGTTTTTAGATTTTTATTTTCACTTTTATTTTCGTACGCGTACGTTTTTATTAACGTATACGTATATTTTAAATTAGTAATCGTTTACGCATTTCAGTAATCAATTGTAGTGTTTGTTTTTAAATTCCATTTGTAATCCCGTAGTTTAATTCAAATCAATCTCTCATTCCCATTCCCGTTTCACAAACACTTGATCTCATTACCGTTTTTCGACACAATTCACTCCTCACTGGGATTTAAACGACCCGGGAAAATTTCTATACTCTCCTTGGTGCATTGAGCTCGTAGATTGTTGACTTTAGTTGACCAATTCCTTGGTTGACTTTTGTTGACTGTTTCTGAGCCAATCAAAGATCAACCTAAAACACAATGCCAGTTATACAACATCATATCCTTCGTGCAACAAAAATCTTTACATAATATTAACCGGTATTAACATATAATGAAAAAAAAATTGCAAAAACCCGTGCGTGCATGGATGCTATAACTATATAAGTATTAAAATTTTGTAATAATTTTATGAAAAACACTTAAACATTACAAAACCACATATTTATGAATTGTCACAATATTTAACTTCAAAACAAGGTATTGAAATATTATTATCTGTCATAGTATATGTCTAGTATTGCATACAACATGATATCAATAGATAAATTTAAACATCGTCCTCAATAGCATACGAGTTAAAGAAAGTAAAATCCTTCATCTGACAAAAATCTATACGAAATATTACTCCCTCCGTCCCAAATTTATTGTCCTCTTTTGACTTTTTAAAGTATTTCTTTATCAACTTTAATTTTTAATATTTTTTTGTGTTATACAATACTTGATTAAAATTATATTAATGAAAAATGCATTTTAAAATCAATCTATTCATATATTTTACAACAACTATAATATAACACAAACGAAAATATTTAAGAATAAAGTTGAAAAACTTCAAAAAGTCAAAAGAGGACAATTATTTTAGGACGGATGGAGTAATCAATATTAACGTAAGTTTATGCAAACACCTGTGCATGATTGTTAGCTAAACTTATATTAAAATAATAAAAAATTAAACACGTCCAAATTTTTATTTGTCTGTATATTAAATTAATTTTTTAATTAAATTTTATGCGCGTGTAAACCTCATGCGAGACTTATAACAAGAAAGATCGTAACTTAAAAGTCCTATTGTTATAATTTTGCCACGAGTACAATTAAATTGTTGCGGCATCTTTACACATTTTAGGGGTTGTTTGGTTTGTTGCTCTAGATCATAATTGGTATCGGATTTCGTATGAGGTAGAATGATAATAGATATAATTAAGTTTATCATTATCAATGTTATTGTTTGGATGACAAAATATTTTATGAAAAAGTGTATAGATACTTGAATTGTAGTGAAAAATAAGAAAGATAAAATACGGCTTATGAAATGGATTAAAAAACACTGAGGGCCCATTTGGTTTGAAGATGGTTTTAGGATTTAAATTTGGATTTGGATTTGTATTTAAATTTGGAGAGAGAAATATTATAATATAATTGAAAAAATATTGTGATCATATGAAATAATGTAAAAAAGGATGAAAACGTGTAAAAATGGGCGAAAACGTGTAAAAAGGGACGAATACGTGTAAAACGGGGCGAAAACGTATGAAAACGGATCAAAACATGTAAATGGTTCAAGTCGATAATTTTTTAAAAGTACGTTGGTATAGTACGCAATAAAAAAATAAATGGTTCAAGTCGATAATTTTTTGAAAGTACATTGTATTTTATAGCTTTTACCCTCATTCAAATTCACAACCAACCTTTAAAAATTCTAGCCAATAAACGATCACATTCTTAGAATTTGCTCACCATACTAGGGATGGCAACGGGTCGGGTTCGGGGGCGGGTTTTAGTGTACCCGTACCCGCACCCGTTTATAATATCCAAACCCGTATCCGCCATATTACCCGTCGGGTACCCGATTAATATTATCCATCGGTTTTTCGAGTTTTCCCGTGGGTTTCGGTTATCCCCAATTGAATATTATATGGAAAAAATGGCGGTATTAATATTAAGTCACACTAAAATCCACCGAAAAAATAAAGGAAAACTCCCTAATATATTCATTTTTTTTTTGAAGTTAAAGAAAATGAATACCGTATCAAACGATTTAAGGCTTTTGAATAATTCATGTACATAATAAAATATGTTATGTAATAGAAATATGTTTATAAAAAAATATAATGGAAGAAATTATATATAATGTATATATATTCTAGTTAATTATAATATCAATAAAGCGGGTATAAATTCGGGTAAACGGATACGGGTAATCGGACGGGTATTACCAGAACCCGTACCCAAACCCGTACCCGCCAAAAAAAATATATCAATACTTAAACCCGCATCCAAACCCGCCAACCCGCCCCCGAACCCGACCCAACCGGTTCGGGTTTCGGTTTTCCCCGTCGGTTTCGGGTACTTTTGCCATCCCTACACCATACAAACATTGAAAAGTTAAACGTATAAAAACATTGAAATGAAAAACATAGCAAATAAACAAACGCAACTACTTAATTCCAGCTCCAACATTAAACGAATGCAGTACGTATTAGGATAGCCAACCACCTCAAACATTCAACGATCCATGCATGATTAGTTAACAATCTTCTTAATCTCATTTGGACGATCATATATCTCCACAAACTCATCTTGTTTCTCAATCGCCATAAACGCCAACTTATCAGCACACTTGTTGTCATCTCTAGAAATACATTTGATATCAATTCCATTTTCATAAACTAGACGCCTACACTCCGAGATCATGCCCCAACATTCTCTAATAAGCGGGCTACGAAGACGATACGAATCTTTCATGATCCACTCAATAGCAGAAGTAGAGTCTGATTCAAGAACAGACCCTCGGTACCCAAGTTTAGCCAAAAGACGCAAACCATGAACAATTCCATGAAACTCAGCTGTGAGACAATCACTCACACCAATATACCCTCGAAAACCTCTAAACCATTCACCAGTGTTATCTCGAAGGACTCCACCAAACCCACTCGGTCCTCGCATATGTGGCTCACCAGGAATAGGTCGACAGCTTCCATCTGTGTTGACTTTGAAGGGACGGCCTGAAATGCTCCTTGGAATTGACATGTGGCTGCTGGAGCTAGAATTAGGCAAGTAATAAGTACGAGTATTCGTCTGCATGGCATTTTGGTTTTCTTGTGTTTCAGTGTTGTTATCGGAAAGCATTTGGGAGATACCCCAAGCGGCTACGCCCACAGCGGCTACACCCACAGCGGCTACTGCAGCGGCAGCGGCGAGTGGATTGGTATTTTGGTTGGGCTCATCATCATCATGATTAGGGTTAGTCCCGTTTGTTCTTGCCGTGCTTTCAGAGGCACCCATGGTTATGTTTCTAACTTTTAAGTGATGCAAGTTACAAATGGTTTGTATCCTTTAATATATATATAGGGATGAAAAGTGTGCATTGGGAATGCTAACATATTAGGATATAAATGCAAGATGACGATCAATAAGTTTTATTTTCGCTAAATATTCCCTAGAGTGGGTAAAACGAAAACAAAAAAATAAACGAAATTGTCCCACAAGCGTTTGTAGCTCTTGAATTAATCGACTATATAATTAACTCATAAATGGTATTCATAAGATGGGAAGAGATCTAGTAAGATTAAAAATTAAAATAAAAATTGTGATAAGTATTTTTAATCACACGATTTCAATCATACAATTAAAATGTAGATGCATATAAAATGTGTGATTTTTATTTCTTTCCGTACTTTCTAATTCTCATTTTATGCTAACACTTTAGAAGGAAGTAGTTTTACTTGCTTTTCATGACGACGTGGACATGATTCACTTCTCTCACTAAACCATTATCACGCTCTAATTAATTAATTTGTTGAGTAACCATTGTAATTTCATTTATGGCTTGTTTCATTTTTTATATGTTGGAAAAGATTTTCAAATTATGCATTCGGTAATAACTTCTATTAGGGCGTTGGCAGTGGGTGCGGGGAGGCACGGCACGGGGTCCTTCCCCTGCGGGAACACTGCCGCCGGTCCCCTGCTACCGCACGGTGGGGTGTTTTTGCGGTAAACTTTACCGAAGAGAAGAAAAAGTGACCGTTGGAGCATTTAATTTTCGACCGTTTGTGAAGAAAAGAAGTGAGTGAATGGTGAGTGGTGTGTTGCCAATAAAAAATGAGTGAGCGAAGGAAAAAGTGAGGGAATGATGTGGCATAAGAGGATTGGTTGTAAGTGAGTGAAGGGATTTGGGGTGAGGGGTGTGTTGCCAACCCCTTCGTGATAGCTAGGAAATGTCATTTCTATGTTTTGAAAAGATAAAAGTAGCACATTTTCTAGGAAGTCGTTGGTAGTTTCCAAAAAATTTACTTTGAAGGCTGGTATTTGCATGGATGGCGATTGGCGGGTGTTGATAGGAACGACTCCCAACCAAGAAAATTATATAAACGTTTACATACGAATATACGATACCGGAAATAAGAATTCTTTTGAGTAGAGATAATTTATATATCAACTTTGCTGTGCTGCACCCATGGCTATGTTTATAACTTTTAAGTGTTGCAACTTACAAATGGTTTGTATCCTTTAATATATACAGATGAAAAGTGTGCTTTGGGAATGCTAACATATTAGGATAAATGCAAAATGATGATCAATAAGTTTTATTTTCGCTAAATATTCACTCGAGGAGAGGGTAAAATGAAAACAGAAAAATAAACGAAATTGTCCCACAAGCTTTTGTAGCTCTTGAATTAATCGACTACGACTACATAATTCATAAAGGGTATTATTCATAAGATGGAAAAGATCTAGCGGGAATAAAAAGTAAAATAAAAATAGTGAGAAATATTTTAAATCAAACATTTTTAAATAAAAAAGAAAAAAATTAAATGCAAATTTAATGCATATGAAATTTGCGTTTTTATTTTTATTTTATTTTTTTTTCGTACTTTCTAATTCTCATTTGATCCTAACACTTTACGCTTTGAGAGGAAATAGTTCTACTTGCTTTTCATGACTACGTGGATATGATTCACTTCATTCACTAAACCATTATCATGCTCTAATTAATTACAGAGCCATTTGTTATATGCCTTTTGGATTAGGATTTGGGATTTAAAGAATGAAAAGATGTATGTTTTGAGTTTTGGGTTACGTAAACGGGTTTGAACCCAAAAAAAAATGTAATTCTTTCAAATCTTTATAAAATAGATGTGTTTTATGTTGATTCAAGAGTCTCACTATTAAATTGTCTCTTTCTCCCTCCTCTCTCTATATTAAAGTTATAAAACAATTATTTATGTATCATATTATATATTTTTCTCTCTTCTTATTTTCTTAAAACTTACACAAAATTCAACTATAATCCCACCTACAAACTAAACGGACCATAAGTTGTTGAGTAACCATTGTAATTTCATATATGGCTTGTTTCATTTTTTATATGTTGGAAAAGATTTTGAAATTACGTATTCGGTAATAACTCCCCGTTTAGTTTGCGAAATGTTTTTGATAGAATTGGAATTTATCTAAGAAATTGGAATGTGAAGGAATTACTATGTTAAAGAATTGGAATATTCAGGATTTAGAATATGAAGAAATTGAAATTTGCAAAAACTAACGTGTGTTTGGTATGGTTGATTTTGTGCCGGGTCGTGCGGTGATTGAAGCCGCACAACGTAAACGTGTCAACTACGAGGCTAAATACGCGGATATTGGATATGGGTTTCTCCCCTTTTCATTTTCTTCTTTCGGATAACTTGAGAAGGTTGCGGTGACCTTACTAAAGCGTATCCGAAGACTCTCGGTGACTCAAGACATTTGAGCACGTGCTGCTGCTCATACTTTTAGTAGGATTAACTTCGCTATAGCTACAGGAGTGGGGCCCAGTTAGTATCTCGGCTCCCCACTAATTTCTTGTAAATCATTTGATTTATAATAAAGTGATGTTATAATAATAGTAATAATAATAATAATAATAATAATAATAATAATAATTAATAATAATCCACTTGGGTGATAAATTGGCTCGTATAACCTATAACATCAAACTGTGGGTGATAAATGGCGAATACCCTTTCATCTAGATCCCGCCTAACCGTATTCATCCCTGCTCATTTATTCAATTCTCTTTGTTGAATTGTTTATTTAGAGCAATGAGTGTAATCACATGCAAAAAAACCCAAGTCGTATTGCCAAATCGACGCCACATCAGCATTTCACATTCACACATCCAAAATGCAATTCCTCGTTTCACATGCCATTTCACACTTTTTGTGCCCACCACTTTTTTTTT
>LBNU01030454.1:155111-173445 GCA_014162995.1 Artemisia annua
AAAAAAAAAAAAAAAAAAAAAAAAAAAAAAAAAAAAAAAAAAAAAAAAAAAAAAAAAAAAAAAAAAAAACAACGTAGCAAGCAAACACTTTTATAAAGTTAATCACTTTTTCTTCCAACAAAATCACAAACAAAAATTATGGTAAACTACAAATTATGTCACTAACGTTTGCTATATTTGCGAGAAATGTCCCTAATTTAGAAATTATGCTAGATATGTACCTAACCTTTGGGCTTTTTGGGAAGAATGTCCCTGAGGCACTACTGTAGTTGCAAATTTGCGTTTTTTTGCTAACAATCATTAAATTTCTCCGTTAGTCAAAGTCAAACCCCCATGCTAAATGACTATTTTACCGTCGCCTATTACAGGGACATTTTTTGCAAGTAAAGATAACTTATATTTATTTTCTTACTTTTAAGGAAATTAGTACATAAAGAAACATAGTGATTATCTAAACTTTTAAGGACAGTAGTATATAAAGAAACATGGTGACAAGTTACTACCCTTCATCTTCATCTTCTCCGATAACCAAACCCTGATTCCGACGATATTTTTCGGCTACAAACCCAAGTACCAGCGAACTTTAATATTCATATATTAAGCCCCAAACTTTACTCGATGGCTTATTTGATTGATTTCAGTTACTCATATAAGCTAAGTATGCTTTTTTTTTTTGTTTATTCCCATTAATTTACATCTAGTTTACCATAAACTTTACATCTATATATCCAGATATTAAACAAGAGGTAATTATCCGATAGTAAGCCCAAATCCAGATCTGTTCAACACTTGACCAATAAGTAGGAATATATAAATCACTTCCCTAATACTTCTCACTCGCCAACCCTAATATTTCTCCCAAAACATTCACCCCCTTATCTCTCCATGCACCAAACGCATTCATAAACCACAAGATTATCCTTTTGTATATTCTATAAACCAAAAAAATACTATCACAGATCATAGGCGATCGTTGTTCTTGGTGTTGTGTTTAAAGTCGATTAACAAGCCCAACCTCTTTGGATTTTGGCTTCAAGATCTTTCATCAGGTCTCCGGTAGGTTTACCGGGTTTCGTTTTGTTTAAGATCTATGATGGTTTTCTCCTATGCATTTTTTTAAGAACAAACCCGAGTATAAAGAGGAGAAAAACTGAGATCCGCTTTTTTTTCTTTGTTTTTTTTCCAAGTTTGAATTTGGGTTGTTGACAAGGCGGCAAGCTGTGGACGAGGCCGGTCTTATGGTGGTGGATTGGGTGTGGGATTTATGGGAGGAGAAAAGGTTGGTGGACTGTGGTGACAGTAATTTGTTTGGTGAGTTTAATCGGATCAATATGGAGTTAATGTTGATGATTGGGTTGATTTGTGTACATCCGAACTTTGAAATGAGGCCGGTTATGAAGGATGTTGCTAAGATGTTGAAAGGTGAAATTGTGCCGGATTTGCGGGATGTTAAGCCCACGGTGTTAGTTACGGGTGAGAAATCGCCTGAGGTTGTGGTGGTCTGTGGGGGTGAGTATGGTGTTACTACTTGGGGTACACCTAAGTCTCATGTGCTGGATTTCCTGGATGTTAAGCCCACGATGTTGGTTACGACTGAGAAATCGCCTGAGGTCATTGTGGTCTATGGGGGGAGGTTGGTGTTATTACTTGGGGTACACCTAAGTCTCATTTTAGTAAAATGTCGTGTATAACTGGTTCATTTTTAATTTGTTATATTGTTAGATTTTTGCTACTCAATTGTTGTTCCTAAGTGATACAGTTTATATTCTATTGATTTCGATTACCAATTTGTTATGGCTTTTGTAATGGTTAACAGAGTAATTTGGTTTAGTTTTGGTATAATAAATATCAGTTTTACTGTTTTTTATAATAAATATCTACTCGGTTGTGTGGTGGTAGAGGGTGGTGGTAAAGGAGGGTGGTGGTGCAAATTCAAAAGAAAATAAAAGTGGTGAAGAAGACAAGGGTAAAATAGTCATTTCACATGGGGTTTGACTTTAACTAACGGGATTTGTAACAATTGTTAGCAAAAAGCGCGAATTTACAACTACAATAGCGCCTCAGGACATTCTTCGCAAAAAGCCCAAACGTTAGGTACACAGCTAGCATAATTTCAAAATTAGAGACATTTCTGGTAAAAATGGCAAACGCTAGGGACATAATTTGCAGTTTACCCCAAAAATTACGTTTGTTACTTTTGCAAATTAACCGAACCACAAACACCCTATATTTTTTTTTGAATCTAATGAAGACCGCGGCTTCAAGATTTTGAAAGAGGTTACAGGTAGGTTGTTGTTTTGTATTCTAGTTTAACCGAATGAAAAGAAGGGTTAAAACAAAGTTGTTTTAATCGTTCTTTTCATTTAAAACTAGTCGTTGCACCTCAAAAACCAACTTAAACGGTAACAAATTTGAAAAGAATACCAATTGGCGCGGCGTGAGTTTACTCACGCAGAGAATGGCGCGAGAGGATTGTAGTGTGGTGGCGCGAGTTTGGCGACGCCAAATAAGGAGCCACGTAGGAATGGCGCATCATGAATGTGAACGTACCCCTTGCTCTTATTCATTGATTATGTTATTGCATCATTAATAATTATTTCATTTCACACACAACGGTGGGTGATATATGGTGAGTCCCGTTTTGTTTTGATCTCGCCTAACCATATCCTTTTCCTTCACGTTTGTCAGTGCAACATTAATTTCATATAGTCACTGCACCGTTAATTCAACATACTCGGTTGAACTTAATTTTTTTTTAGGATTTTGTATATTTTCTTGTTCGAACAGTTGTAAGATTTCAACTTTGAGACCCGGTTCACTTTGTTAGTTGTTGTGGGGATATGTCATTTGCTTCTTCAAACCAATTTTAGGGTTGTTGTTGTGAGATCTGTCGTTTGCTTCTTCAAACCAGTTTTATGGTTGCACCAAGGGGTGCAACAAGCTAATCCACTTGGACCTCTGCTTTTTTCCTTAGTGTTACATCCTTTGGTATACAAGATTAGAAACTCCTTTAGCCTTTCCTTTCAAGCTTGGTATCTAGATGATGGCACTATTATTGGAGATACTTTGGTCGTGGGAAAGGTTTTAG
Organism: Artemisia annua; assembly: GCA_014162995.1. Lineage (NCBI taxonomy): Eukaryota > Viridiplantae > Streptophyta > Magnoliopsida > Asterales > Asteraceae > Artemisia > Artemisia annua. Next base: position 158,200 of record LBNU01030454.1, read on the forward strand.
AGCTTATTATGGTGGATGGACCTCATTGCAGTTTGTACCTCAATGTTGATAAAACTAAGTTTTTTGGCCAAAGGAAGACCCCAGAAGCAGGCTTGCGAGTGTTTTCCTGCCTATTATTGCCCGACCTTTGCATGGTGTTAAATTACTGGGTGGACTTGCTAGTGTAGACCTTAATTTTAGTAGTAAGTTTGTTATGAAAAGAGTTGCTAAAACCATTGAGCTTTATGGGTGGTGTTGCTAAGATTAATGACCCTCAGTGTGAGTTGCTACTCCTTCGTGCTTATGCCAGTATTTCAAAATTATATTTTGCTATGCGCGCATGCTCTCCTGATGCATGGTTTTGCGACCTTACAACAGGTTTTACCTCTCAAGGGATCTCAAGAGGCTTACAACCCCACCAGGCAGTGTACCTGACCGATGTAGTATAGTGAAGTGGTAAGTACGGGGGATTGATCGTTCAACTCAAAGAATAGTGTTCGTTAGGATTGAAATTTATCTACTAGGTCTAGAGATAGGGATGATTTTTTTGTATTTTTTTTTTTTTATGAAAGCATGTAAAATCTCGGATGGAAGAGTGGCGGAATTTAGTTGCTAGTCAATAACCCAAGAGTACTAATAACTAATGTGCAAGAAAGTAAATTAAGGTTCTAAAGAAAGTGAACGTATCTTACTATGAGTATTACCCTTGCATACCTACAATTCTAGCCTATTGACTGTAAACTTGTTTTAATTGACGGGTGTATTCCTTTAACATTCATCGGTGGCGTACATATTCTCCCCAATTCTACTGACTCTTATCTCCTCCCTACAATGATGCGTAAAGCACCAAATATAGGATGTAAACAGTGGCTCATGCGTTAATTACCTACCATTTAATAACCTAGTACCATTAGTTACATGTTTCTTACGACGTTCAACGCATGATACCATATAGGAGCTTTAGCCAGTTTTCTTAAGCCTAACATTGATGAAACTTCAACCTCAAAACAAGAAACAATAGGACCAAGAATTATAAACTAAACCAACTAGATCATATTGACGGGTTGAGTTGTCACCGGCTTAATTGATGGAGATAGACACCACATCAACAAGGGCCCCCCCGCCCCCGTAATTGATGGAGAATAACACAAACATCAACTAGAAATCATATAATCTAATTAGTTATACAACCAAGTTTCACACAATCATAGTAGACACAACCGTGATTTAGCAAGCATAATTAATGAAGACCAATCAACAATAATGATAATTGAAGACATAACATAGAATTGAATCGAATAAACAACACCATTAAAAGATGTTTTGTGACAACTGGTAAATTTGAGAACCTGATTTGAACTACGATTTCATAATTAAAAATGAATCCGTTATTTATTGAAACGGTTTTCAGAAAAAAATTATGAGAATGAGTAACTTGATTATGCTTGAATGGAATCCGTTCGTTAATTATTTATGTGGAAATCATTGTTAGACCTCGCTTTATGGCATTAAATTAGGCACTAACTAGTTGACTCTGGCAGCTAGGAAACCTAATAAAACGATATACTGTAAGTTTTGTTACGAGAAATAATAAAGGCGTACTATTCAGTTAGGTTTTTATGGAAAATACTATGTAAAATGATGGCGTACGTATAATACGCCGTGTTGAGGAATTTTGATAATGAATACTGGACTCGGGAAAGTGAGAGTGGATTTTCAATGAGAAATGGTTACGTTTTTATTTAAAACGTATTATTATGAAATTATGGAAAACGTATTAAATGATTCGGTAGTGACAAAAAATTCATGTTTATTTACAATGTTTTCAGTTATTTTTCGGAATCAAAAGTATGTATTTCAGGGAGACGTTTATCTAAAAGTTTGACACCGTAAGTTTGTTTTGTGCACCTTTTATGAAAATACAGAAAATGTAGGCTGACTACTTTGGCAAATAAGCAGGTAATAACTTTAAAACCCCTTAAAAACCAAAATCACACATCCATTATATCTCACCTTTCCACCTCTCTCACTCTCCTCTCCCTCTCTCTTCTGTCACCCGCCGGCTGGGGCCACCACCAATGAGCGCCACCACCACCGCCGACCCTTTATCATCCTACACCGCCCACCCCACCAAAGTAACCACCTCTACTCTCCTCCTTCATTTTCGACATAAGTCACCGCCCTCCCAAAACTCTTTAATTAGCATCACGAATCTACACCCCTCACCACGCTCGAATCACCGACCATCCCATCAATCCTCATTAAACATCTATAGCTAATAGATCTATTAAAGAAAGGTGAGAAAACTCCCATATTTTTAAGTCGTGGTTGACTCGGTACGAGTCAACCCGTGACCTATTTCATTGTTTTCGGGATGAAAATTTTAATGGGTTTTGAATGTTTTTTGAGTTAATATAAATGGGTTTAAGTGCTTATGACAAATAAAATGAGTAAAGATTTTCAAATGGTATCGAAAAATGTGTTGTGTGTCGAGTGAATCCGAACCGAGAGCTAGAACTCTCGGTATTCTTGATGTGTTCTTGTTGTTGTGTTTATGTTGGGATTCAGAATTGGATCTTGTTGATGTTGTTATGTTAACCGAGAACCCCACAGGGCCCGTTGGCCGTGGGTTTGGTCACGACAAGGCCAAACCGAGACCCCATGGTCTCGGCCATGGTCCTTGTGGCTGCCTCAGATTGTTGTCTTTATTATTTTGTTGTTGATAATTGTTATTGTTGGTGGAAGTGCTGTTGTGTTGAATTGAAGCCCGAGTGGTAAAGGAAAGCCGATACCGAATGGTCTCGGCAAGGCAATAGTATTGGTTTTGTTTTGATAATATGGGAACCGATTGTGTGACGGAATTAGTGGACGGAGATTAGAGTAGACGTGAGCCGTAGACGGCCACAAGAGATTGAAGTTTGGATAGCGGTTTTTAGATTTTTGACTTGGTTAAGAGATGAGGCTTGTTGTATATTTCTTTTGTCATAATATGGTAATACTTGTGAGCTTTGCGCAACGTTGAGGTTACCTTGACTTTTTAGTCAACGGTTGGCTTCGACAACGCCGCAACATTGGGCATTTGGACTTTGTTTGATTACGTGGACCGGGAAGTCATGACTCGGACATGTGGACTTGGATATGTGATAACTCGTAAACTTTGATTTGATAAAAGCTCACTTATATATATATAAGTCAAATGTATATAAATGCGCAAGTATATATACATATGTACTTATATAATTATACGTAAGTAAATATGAGACAACGGCTAACTTACATATCTATATAAGCTAAGGTATATTAGTATGCCAACATACCTATATACGTTCACTTATATAAATAAATAAGTAAGGCGATAGATAATAACGTTAAGGATAACTATTAACTATTAAGTTAGATTAATACGTATCGGAAACTTTGTTAACTATATGGAACCAATGGGTTAATAAGGTTTTAAGAGGGAAATCTTTTGAGATAAAAGCATAAGGACTTTTCGAAAACAAATGTTTACATGAAACGAGTTATTAAATGTTCAAGTGCACGTGAAACTTGAATAATTTATTCTTAGGGTAATTGTTACACCCTTATTGCTTGTAAGTTTCGGATTGGTTTAACATTAATAGATCACCGTGGTACGATTATTGGATTTGTTGGGTCGACAAGCCAATAGGAGTCCAATAAAAGTACTAGATGATAATATTAATGAGAAATGTATCCTACGACTATCTTAGCCGATATAACTTTGGAATCAATAAGTAAACGGATGAATGGTTAACTTATCAAGTTCGCGAACTTGATAAGTAGTCAACCCTTCGTACGAGGACTCATCGACTCTTAAGGTCATATCCTTTGACCCTAGCTTAGATATGAGACTTGAATGGTATGACGTTTCATGCTTTTGGTGAACTACTTGATTTGATTGACATTATATGCCGTTATGTGTTTCTAGACTTGTATGCTTGTTTGGCGTGAGTTCACTCGAGTCGAGACTTTGTCTCTAACAACACACACGACGATACCAAATGATACCGAACGATAACTAACGATTTTCAAACGGATATGTGAAAGAGGTTTTCGGAAAATGAAATGGAATACGTTTGGGATTGGGAAATATTTATTTGAGATTTATGCTGAAGCGTATTGATATTATTAGGTAGTGCCAAGTCAGTAGTCGCCGTTGCCAGAAAGTTGATACTTTCATTGCTTTTGTTGATATTTATGCTGTTTGCTGGACTTGAGGTGAGTCATAGCCCCACTTTTACTCTTGAACTTTGTTTTCAATACTTGGGGTGAGAAACGTGCAAAATGTTTTTATGTGGACTATTATCGCTTTTATTATCTCTAAACTTGCTATGCTTATGGAACTAGGATATTGCATCTACCTTAGTCACATAGTGAGCCATCGCGTGTGGACTAGTCTTGGTTAGATGAATGACATCAATCCTAGTCACATAGTGAACCATCGCATGTGGACTTGATAAGGTTAAATGAAACAGCCATAGTGTGATCACCTATAGGACTTAATATATGTTTATTGGTTATTTGTGATATGCGGAATTTGTTTGTGAGGATTGGATACCTATAGGCCCTATGAGTTTTAGGGTGCCCCTATAGGGCTTTGATCCACGGAAGTTACCCGTATGGCCTAGTCTAGCTAGCAAGCGTTTTGCGTATATGTCCACTTGATTTGATTATGAATATAAACCTATGATCTCACCAGCGAAAGCTGACTTTTAGCACGTTTTCTCAGGTAATTAAGCAATGATTTTGGATGCTTGGATTGGAGGTTTTGGCATGGCTAAGTGGTCTAAGGATCTATTTTTCTAAAACTCTGATATGTAATTGTGGACCTACTTTTATTTCTTTTGGGCCTTACTTTGGATGATTTTGGGATGAATGTAAAATTTAAAACCCCGTTTGGTTGCGTTTTACTCATGTTTACTTTATCTCGTTCTTATATGACTTGTGTTGGATACCAATCCCCGTAACACCTCGAAAGCTTGATGAGTCTTCCGCTGTACCAAATTTTGGGGGTGTTACAGATTGGTATCAGAGCCAAGGTTATAGAGAACTAGGTAATAAAAACCTAAACTATAACCGATTTTTATAGAAAGCGATCCTCGACCAACGCCCGCCAGCCCGCCAAGCCGAAGCATCTTATATTATGTGTGAGATATTATGAGATGATGATATGATGCGATTATGAATTTGGAGTTAGACGCTAGAGAACTTAGTGATGCAATAAGACTTCACTATGCTCTATGCGATTTTATTTGATAGTGATTGAGATGATTTGGAAATCATTGGAGGCCTCGATTTTACAATCGAATGACATATTGAGCTTATGTTTGATTGATTGGATATGTGGCATATTGATTTAGAAGATTTTGTTATGGTTTGAGTTACAGGTTGGTTTAACGTTAATAAACCAAACCGCAACAGTCATCGGACCTTTTGGGTTGACGAACCCAATTGGGCCGGTGAGTATTGCGGAGGAAATTTATTAGCGTATGACCCACCCTTATGACTCGTAGATTGTGTGTGATATCCTGAATATGATAATTATATACCGTTGTCATAGACTGTGTCTCCTCCCTATCCAGCCCTCACTATTCGATCCTAGAGCGGTAACATATCCATATGTTTCCGTCATACTCGTTATTAGTTAATGCTGAGATCGGACATTCGTCCTGTTGTTCTGAAATGCCATCTAGCGTCGTCTAAGAAACCATCTTAAAAACTATTACGCCAAGAGTGTGAACAGTTATGGATTTGATTGTTGCGAATTCCAAACCGAAAGGTTATCGGGTAGATAACCTCGTTTCCTTAAATAGCTACCGTCATCATCTAACGCCGCTTCGATTCGCCGTTGATGAAATTTGGAAGATCGTGTATCGACATTGAATGACCGTGCTTAATTGGAAGTTTTGTTTACGAATTAGTTGTGTTATTTATCGTTATAACCTCGGTGACTATTCGTTAGTCTCGCATTTAGCTTCCGGGAACCTCGTTCCAAACCCCGATGTGCGATGAATCCAAGCACCTGTTTACTAGCTGGAGCGGGAATCTACAATCGTTGAGTGGGATAGTATTCTTGATATCGTGTTTGAAGTTCATTCCTTTAACGACGAGGAGCAAAGTTTTTGTGCGACATTATCCCGATATTCGAATCGTATAGTTCGTTGATTTCCCGTGGGGACAGATTAATAGCCCCGAAACGAGACTTAGTAGGACCACGCAGACACGACATGTTGCAGCTATTAGCACAGGACGTCGTGGACAACCTCTAGTCATTATGAACTAAACTACCAACAACCAGGTCTCGCCAAAACGTGTTAAGGTGAGTTGAGCATGCATTGAGCAGTTAAATGGCCAAATGAATGGCCGAGACACAAAACCGATACGAATCGCCCATCCACCAAAACGATGCCCGTAAGGGAACGCATGAGGAGTTACGAAGTTGTATGACAATTGGAAGGGCGGGATCAAAGAGGTTGTTTCTCTAAAATGTTGGTTAGAAAAGATTGAAACCGCATTTCGAATTGGTAATTGTGAGAAGACGAATATGTCTCGTAAACACCATGGGACGAAATAGTAATCTCTGATCTGGCGATATTAAAGCGACTTATTCGAGGTATTGAGGAGGAGGATTTAAGACGATTACGTTGGGGATTGTTGCCTTCGTGGCAAAGCGAGAAAATGGGAGATTAAAATATGGAATTGTAAGGCGAACGGCATCGACATGCCGAATCAGGTTGCTATTTCGGGGAGCTGTCCCTATGGTGAATTGAGATAGCTCATGCTGAACCGCTCAAGATAGAGCACTATATTGATGGATTGGTCCGTCTAACGAGGATGACGTGATTACCTCGTGACCAGCTACATTTCATAGTGCTTTGAATGCCTAATGGGATGAGATACAACCAGGGAAGTGGTTGAAAATAAAAGGTAGTGGGAAGACCACTCAAGGGACGAGAAGTCGAGTTCTGGACCCACAAGATGAGAGGTACTGACCTACAGACCTATACCCACCGCTTCTTTGAGTTATTCTAGTTGTGCCCTGAAATGGTAAGGAGTAAGGCTTGGTGATGATGACGCTGAGAAAGCGAAAAACAAGAGGAAATGAGAAGATTTGCTAAAGGTGAGAGAAAACCATACATACGACAAGAGGTCGTGGATGCTTGTGTTGTCAAAAGCTGGAGGAAATTTGAGACGCATTGAGAATTAACCTAAGTGTGACAATTATAAGCTTCATCACTCTGGTTGGTGTGCTGAGACGTGTCGTAAGAGTTGTAGTTTGGACACTTAGCAGGGACCATAGATCTAAGACCCATGCATTGGTTCCGACAACCTCCTGGTCGGATCGGACGGCTAGTGTCGCATGTGTTATATGAAGAAAGAAGGAGCACTACATGAAAGTGCATTGGAAATTGAGGAAGAGTGGAAGTTGCGAAGCCGAGGAAATGGAAGGAGAATCGGAAAGTAAGAAGATACCAAGAGTATAATGCGACGTTAAGGAATGGCTGTCCCGTGTGATGAGACTTACGCGCTTCACTTTCGTTTTAGCCGTCATCCAACAAATTACTCGACGTCACCTTCTGAACTATGCGTCACGAATCAGCTATGTACGTCACTATCGTCATATCATTCCGTAAATCTACAAGAGGTTTACTATCTATTCTCTTGTAGCTAAACTTAGCATGACATCATTGGACCTTAATTATACAAAGACTGGCCACCTATGTATAATTTAGGTAGGAATCATGTTATGCTGGGATGGTTGCTTAAACCTCCACCGAGAATTAAGTTTCTCATCCTATGTCTGAACTCTCGCATTTCGAATTGATTCTATCTCTTTTCCATCCTACGAAATTCGACCTAACCGACATTGTACTTCGATCCGAAGAAGATACGGTACGCCACCTACTCTCGAGGAACGACTCCTTTGCATAGCGTTCCACGCCACTCTACCTACTCCGTTACCCAAGGATCTTCGCGATGATTATACGAAACTTTGAGTTGAACAACTACTGGATAATTTGTGACATCGTTTACGAATAAGAGGCATGGTTGCTTGTAGCAAGCATTTCAAACGCTACGACGGACTATACTTGGTTCATAACCACATTCTTTGCGATGGGTACTAGAGGAAATGCCGAATCGACAAATCGATTGCAGGTAACAATCAATGCCATTCTACGTGATGATATCCGATGCGATAGCAAGTAAGTATACACTTGAGACTAGTCGATTGTTAGTGGGAACGGATGTACACTTGCTTTGAGACGGAAGAACTAATGAAAAGGTTGTACCCCTTTGCATTTACACCTCTTTTGGTTAAGACTCAAACTACTTGGACTTAGAATGTAAGGATGAGCCGACCACGGTGAAGAACCGACGCCCTTTACAGATAACTGAACCTCTTGATCAGCCTTAAGGTTCAAATGACTAGTTGAGGAATCGATCCATGATCGGAATACCATCACCAGCAATGATCCGGGAAAGGAGAATCCCGAAGACTGTGTTACGCCGTTATGACTTATCAACCCCTGGTTAGGCATGTCGGTTAACCAGTACCTCAGATGCCTTCATAGTGTACGTGAACCTTAAGTGGTCAAGCTGTGTTAGCAGCCAATGATAATGGACTAAACTTCTCGAGAAGTAGGGATAAGCCCGAAGGACGCCCGGGATAACCCTAAGTCTGCTTGAGAAAGAAATAGCTATGGACTAATTTCTTGGAGAACGAAGTTTGAAAATTTGATTGTTTGACTTCGTAGTCATATGAATTGTATTTGCCTGGATTATGTTGAAATGTAGCCTGTTAAGAATTGAGTTGTTCGTACCATTCCTACCGAGGTAGGAAAAGGGTAACTAAAGGGAAGACGAATAAGAAGCATTGTGATTTTGGAAGTAGGTGTGGTATAGTACACCTAAACTAGCTGTATCGAAAGATAGCGTAGGTGTTGTTGCGTATGGTGTTACCTTATATAAAGGATTGGTGAAATGTTTCGATATGAGTGAAAAAGAAAGTAGCCCACGCCTCTCGTCAATTCGAGGCATGCGAGAAGAGCTACACCACTCCTGAGTTAACATCGGATGCAGTTGTAATTGCACACAAAATCCGGGGAAAACAACACCTGTGACGCACGAAGTGTATGATATACACTAACCATATGGTTACGATATGTTTTAAATCAGAAAGAGCGGACCGTTAAGGTAGACTCGCTAGGTAGAACTACCTGGTGAATATAACTGCAAATTTGCTATTATTCTGGGAAAAAGAAGCGTTACTGCCGACACTCTTAGTCGAGCAAGAAGTACGCACATTAAAACCGCCGGGTGAACACTGACTTTTAGCTATAGGTACCTATTCGGTTGTTTTGAGCAATTCCTAAATTGAGCCAAATCATCAAAGACGTTAAATTCTTTTCCTCAACAACTTGATACACGGTCTAATCTCGTGACAGTTCTTGTTTGATGAGTTGCGAGATTAAGCTAAAATCAAGTTGTTGCGTAGTTTAAGGTTTCGGTGATTTTGCTCAAAGATGGGGAAAGCTTATTCCATCGAAATAGGTTACTCGATAGTGGACTGCGATTAATACACTGAGATTATCAAGTAGAAGAATTGACAACTACGGGAACCTTTGTAGTATGTGGGAAAATTGAAAACGGTTACGTGGAATGTACAAAAAGAATCCTATTCTTTAGGGATAAAAGCGGGATACCTCCCCAGAAAATATCCAAGGTTGGATTAAGCACGAGAGCATGAACCGGGATACTCTAGTCAATCCAAGAATCGGATTAGACATATTAAGGTCAGAAGTAATGATAGTGATGACCGAGCATGGAGGCTGACATTGCAATGACTGTCAGCAAATGCTAAGCATATGGAGAGATAGACGTAAGATGTCAGAGATCGTTACATTTTGGATCAATTCCAAATTTTCGATTCGTAAGTGGAAGAGGACCACTACAGATTTATCATCAAATTTCCCAAGAACAGATAATGGTTGCAATACCGTTCGGGAAATTATGATTTCCGTATCGAATACGTTTATCTTCGCGCTATCGATAAAAGTAATAGTATGGACGAGAGTGACCGTTGTTTGTGAGAAAAGTTGACTTACCGGCATAAAGTGCCGATTTCTATCACTTCTTGTTAAGACTATCGATTATGCTGAATTTCTGGAAATCTCTACAAATGACCTTGGGGACGAGTCGTAATCGGAACGATACATAACCTCCCCAAACCGATGGTCAAAGTAAGAGAAACGTTGTATGTCATAGTTGAAGCTTCGAGCTAATGTTGTAACTTTGAGAAGAGGCTGGGAGAGACATTCGACTCTCCCCAAACTTTCCTAAGTTGATGAAAACAACCTGGCGTCAAGATTATACCGTTCAGGACTCGTTATGGTCGAATGTGTCGACATAACCTTCGCTGAACCGAAATCGGAAGACAGTATGTGAGCTATATTGACTTTCATCCGTGAGACCGTTGAAATGAATATTAACATCCCAAAGGTAGGGAAAGAAGATTATTAAGGTATCACCTGGAGATGGTGGAATACGTTGAGTAAACGCGAGAAATTTAATCTCTGCTATTCTGTTTTACTTGAGAATTCTCGTTGGAATTTGAATTTGTGACACTCGTTCTTGCATCGGGACTTGGCAAAGTCCGCAAGAGTCGTGAAGAATAGTCTGAAAAGACGTTTTCGGCAAGAGATTGCCACTGCGAATCCAAAAAATTTCTATGCCATGATGATGAACGTCAAACTCCTTTGAGGAGCTCGTTGAAATTCTATTCGTGAAAAATCTGGCGATCTAAGCCAAGTCATATCGTTGTGTTTGAGCTTGTTGGAAATTTTGTGATAGCCCTCCACTCACGTGGTGAATGTGAGGATGAAATTCAGTGAATCCATTTTATCTCTATTCGATCTTTATGGGTAACTTTAAGTGAAACCCGGGACGGGTTTCTTCTGAGGCTGGGAGGATGTGACAACTGGTAAATTTGAGAACCTGATTTGAACTACGATTTCATAATTAAAAATGAATCGTTAATTTATTGAAATGGTTTTCAGAAAATTATGAGAATGAGTAACTTGATTATGTTGAATGTGAATCGTATCGTTGATTATTTATGTGGAAATTCGTCGTTAGACCATATCTATGGCATTAAATTAGGCACTACGTTGACTCTAGCACTAGGAAACCTAATAAAACGATATATGTAAAGTTTTGTTACGAGAAATAAATAAAGGCGTACTATTAGTTACGTTTTATGGAAAAATCTATTTAAAATGATGGCGTACATATAAACGCGTGTTGAGGATTTTTGATAATGAATATGGGCTCGGGAAATGAGAGTCGGGATTTAATGAGAAATGGTTACGTTTTATTTTATAAACGTATTTATTATGAAAATTTATGGAAAACGTATTTAAAGTGATCGGTAGTGACAAAAATTCATGTTTACAATGTTTAGTATTTTTCGGGAATAAAAGTATGTATTGTAGGGAGAGTTTATTAAGTTTTGACACCGTAAGTCTTCGTTTTTGGCACCCTTTATGAAAATACAGAAATGTAGGGACTACTTTGCAAATAACAGGTATAATAACCCTAAACCAAAATCACCACCTCATTATATCACCTTCCACCTCTCTCACTCTCCCTCTCCTCTCTCTTTGTCACCGCCGGCTGCCACCACCATAGCGCCACCACCGCCACCTTTATCATTACACCGCCACCACCAAAGTAACCACCTCACTCTCCTCTTCATTTTGACATAAGTCACGCGCCTCAAAACCTTTATTAGCATCACGAATCTACACCCTCACCACCTCGAATCACCACCATCATCATCCTCTTAACATCTATACTAATAGATCTATTAAAGAAAGGTGAGAAAACATATTTTTAAGTCGTGGTTGACTCGGTACGAGTCAAACCCGTGACTATTTCATGTTTTCGGGATGAAAATTTAATGGGTTTTGATGTTTTTGAGTTAAATATAAATGGGTTTAGTGATTATGACAAATAAAAATGAGTAAAGATTTCAAATGGTATCGAAAAATGTGTTGTGTGTCGAGTGAATCCGAACCGAGAGCTAGAACTCTCGGTATTCTTGATGTGCTCTTGTTGTTGTGTTTATGTTGGGATTCAGAATTGGATCTTGTTGATGTTGTTATGTTAATCGAGAACCCCACAGGGCCCGTTGGCCGTGGGTTTGGTCACGACAAGGCCAAACCGAGACCCCATGGTCTCGGCCATGGTCCTTGTGGCTGCCTCAGATTGTTGTCTTTATTATTTTGTTGTTGATAATTGTTATTGTTGGTGGAAGTGCTGTTGTGTTGAATTGAAGCCCGAGTGGTAAAGGAAAGCCGATACCGAATGGTCTCGGCAAGGCAATAGTATTGGTTTTGTTTTGATAATATGGGAACCGATTGTGTGACGGAATTAGTGGACGGAGATTAGAGTAGACATGAGCCGTAGACGGCCACAAGAGATTGAAATTTGGATAGCGGTTTTTAGATTTTTGACTTGGTTAAGAGATGAGGCTTGTTGTATATTTCTTTTGTCATAATATGGTAATACTTGTGAGCTTTGCGCAACGTTGAGGTCACCTTGACTTTTTAGTCAACGGTTGGCTTCGACAACGCCGCAACATTGGGCATTTGGACTTTGTTTGATTATGTGGACCGGGAAGTCATGACTCGGACACGTGGACTTGGATATGTGATAACTCGTAAACTTTGATTTGATAAAAGCTCACTTATATATATATAAGTCAAATGTATATAAATGCGCAAGTATATATACATATGTACTTATATAATTATGGCAAATGATATTGCCACATAGCAAATTACTACATACACATAAATATCATGCATAAGGACAAAATATTATTTTGTCCTTATGCATGATATTTATGTGTATGTAGTAATTTGCTATGTGGAATTATCAACCCCCTATAATTATACGTAAGTAAATATGAGACAACGGCTAACTTACATATCTATATAAGCTAAGGTATATTAGTATGCCAACATACCTATATACGTTCACTTATATAAATAAATAAGTAAGGCGATAGATAATAACGTTAACGATAACTATTAACTATTAAGTTAGATTAATACGTATCGGAAACTTTGTTAACTATATGGAACCAATGGGTTAATAAGGTTTTATGAGGGAAATGTTTTGAGATAAAAGCATAAGGACTTTTCGAAAACAAATGTTTACATGAAACGAGTTATTAAATGTTCAAGTGCACGTGAAACTTGAATAATTTATTCTTAGGGTAATTGTTACACCCTTATTGCTTGTAAGTTTCGGATTGGTTTAACATTAATAGATCACCGTGGTACGATTATTGGATTTGTTGGGTCGACAAGCCAATAGGAGTCCAATAAAAGTACTAGATGATAATATTAATGAGAAATGTATCCTACGACTATCTTAGCCGATATAACTTTGGAATCAATAAGTAAACGGATGAATGGTTAACTTATCAAGTTCGCGAACTTGATAAGTAGTCAACCCTTCGTACGAGGACTCATCGACTCTTAAGGTCATATCCTTTGACCCTAGCTTAGATATGAGACTTGAATGGTATGACGTTTCATGCTTTTGGTGAACTACTTGATTTGATTGACATTATATGCCATTATGTGTTTCTAGACTTGTATGCTTGTTTGGCGTGAGTTCACTCGAGTCGAGACTTTGTCGCTAACAACACACATGACGATACCAAATGATACCGAACGATAACTAACGATTTTCAAACGGATATGAGAAAGAGATTTTCGGAAAATGAAATGGAATACGTTCGGGATTGGGAAATATTTATTTGAGATTTATGCTGAAGCGTATTGATATTATTAGGTAGTGCCGAGTCAGTAGTTCGTTGCCAGAAAGTTGATACTTTCATTGCTTCTGTTGATATTTATGCTGTTTGCTGGACTTGAGGTGAGTCATAGCCCCACTTTTACTCTTGAACTTTGTTTTCAATACTTGGGGTGAGAAACGTGCAAAATGTTTTTATGTGGACTATTATCGCTTTTATTATCTCTAAACTTGCTATGCTTATGGAACTAGGATATTGCATCTACCTTAGTCACATAGTGAGCCATCGCGTGTGGACTATTCTTGGTTAGATGAATGACATCAACCCTAGTCACATAGTGATCCATCGCATGTGGACTTGATAAGGTTAAATGAAACAGCCATAGTGTGATCACCTATAGGACTTAATATATGTTTATTGGTTATTTGTGATATGCGGAATTTGTTTGTGAGGATTGGATACCTATAGGCCCTATGAGTTTTAGGGTGCCCCTATAGGGCTTTGATGCACGGAAGTTACCCGTAAGGCCTAGTCTAGCTAGCAAGCGTTTTGCGTATATGTCCACTTGATTTGATTATGAATATAAACCTATGATCTCACCAGCGAAAACTGACTTTTAGCACGTTTTCTCAGGTAATTAAGCGATGATTTTGGATGCTTGGATTGGAGGTTTTGGCATGGCTAAGTGGTCTAAGGATCTATTTTTCTAAAACTCTGATATGTAGATGTGGACCTACTTTTATTTCTTTTGGGCCTTGATTTTGGGATGAATGTAAACTTTAAAACCCCGTTTGGTTGCGTTTTACTCATGTTTACTTTATCTCGTTCTTATATGACTTGTGTTGGATACCAATCCCCGTAACACCCCGAAAGCTTGATGAGTCTTCCGCTGTACCAAATTTTGGGGGTGTTACATGTTTATGGAGTGATTCGGAACCTCTAAGTTGCTGGAAAAACACCTACCCTAACCCTAGAATCGGACTTAGGGTTTGGGGCTTACAAATAATGAAGTTATAATGTTCTATTTATAGGCAACTTTACTGTCGGCAAAGGGTGACGGCGTCAGCCCTAACAAATGACGGCGTCAGCCCGTCGTTTTCACCAAATCGAAGATTTTTTCTTCCTCTTCGTATGGGCTTTTGAACCACCCAAATCCGAGTTCGTATGAAAATTTTATGGCCAAAACAGTAACAGCTACTCCGCGCGCAAGTTGTGATTGTCTTGTTTAACTTGTGATGGTTCCACTTCGGTTTCTTCTCGTGCAAGCCTTCTTTCTGACGTCGTCACTCTATATCATCTGACGCCGTCAGGTTGAATCCTGACGCCGTCACCTTCAAAAGTCTTCTGGGACGTCTCTTGTTAACTTAAGGCCAGACGGCCTACTTCCAAATACACCTGACGCCGTCAGGTGTAACTTC
>LBNU01030454.1:174084-238272 GCA_014162995.1 Artemisia annua
GAAACGAAAAGATAGGCTCTGAGGGGTGTACTAGGGGTATCGTGTACCAAAAATGGGTACAACGCAAAGGGTGTGGGAGAATTACTTGACCAATGTAGCCAACGTAATTATAACAAAAGCACGGGTGTAAAACAATGGGTTAATCCTAATGCCTCTTATCACGTAGTCAATCCTAACTACACGAATGTAGTCTCACTAGCGGTCTCGATATGCATCACAAACGCAAGTTCTAGAATTTATAAACTACCAGTACACTCATAAGCACCAACATTGAATGCTTTTTCCTTAAGATCTAAAGGCGAACCTCACATATTTGGGGTGGAAATTTTTGAGTGGTATGGTTTTTGTGCTATGATATAATTTCCTATCCATGAGATGCTTATTAAAACCAAAGTTTCACTCCTATATGTTGTAAAAAAATTTAAATTTGGTGCTAAAATTGCCCTAACCAATATTTCTCTTGGCTTTATTACACATTCACTATTAAACAAAACAAAAATCAAGCGAAGTTGTAATTTCTAAGTCACCCTAATTTACCCTCCCTAGACTTAAACTCCCCAATGTTCTAAATAAAAGATCTAAAAGTAAAATAAATGAGAATGAAAGAAACTGATACTCCCCTGATTCGCTCGGTATGGATGATGTGATAATATGGTTGAATCTCCCTCCAAGAGAATGAACATTATAAGCTTCACTCTAGAAATATAATCATCCTCTTGATGTGTTGCACGTACATCTTCTTTTCCAATATAACCTGTAATCATCAAACCCAAAAACCAAAGCATCAAACCGAACAAAGAAAAACCACAACTAGATGAAATTCCAGACTTAGAAATAAAAACAAAACAAAACAATAAAAGGATAGGATACTTGTGGAATTAATTACAAATAGGAACTCATAAAACATACCCACAAGTATTGACACACAAACAAGATAGAATATATGCTAATCATGAATTGTGAATTTTTCACGTTCGAATTTCGTTCTTTTTAACAAAATATAAATTTCCCTACACTTATCTTTTTGTGAAATACCTTTATATGCAATTAAGACGAGGTTAAAAACAAAATAAAGCATTTTCACAAATTATTCGAAACATGAAAATTAAACAATTATGATTAAGCATATATGACACAAACAAACAAATAAAATAAAAACATCAAACAATTAAAAACATGGGTTGCCTCCCAAGAAGCGCTTGTTTTTGTTCGAGTCACGAGCCTGACTCTACCCTTATTTAACGGAAATAGGGGAGGTTTTCCCTACACTTAGGATTAAGTGTGGGTGAAAGTAGCGATACACACTCTTAGGGTGTGAATATGCCACGTGAGGTGAAGGGGGTGAGTGAATGGCTTCCTTCATCCTAAAACTACCCGGATAATAAGGGTTGATGGGTGGGTCGGTTCCTCTTTTGTCTCCTAGAAATATATCTAAGGATGGAAAGTTGTGTAAAGATTGAGGTTCCGGTTCATCAACATTAGGAAATCCCCTAGAACTAAGAGTAAGGTCACCACTAAAAGTATTCAAACCTATATCCTCTATTGGTGTTTGGTCCAAGGGTTCTACCTCCATCGGGATTCCTAAAGTCTCTTCTACTTCTTCCGGGTAAGTCACGGGCGGTGTGGGTACCTCAAATGATGGTAGGACTTGTGGGGTACTTTGTGGGCTTGGATTATCCACCTCATCCTCCTTTGTAACTAGATTACCTATGTGTTCGTTTTCTACTATGATGTTAGGCGACATCCACTTAGGTATCTCAACATTAGCGTATTCATCCCCAAATAAAGTTGTTTCATGACCCTTGAAATTTGTAGTCAATTGACTTGCACTAACGTTCGTTGGGTTGTCTACTCTATAGTAATATTGGGCACAATCTTCTATGGCATCCCATGCTTCTTCAGCATTTAATTCCCTAAGGTCCCAATTGGCAAAATCGTTAATGCACATTTGGTCATATCGGTTGACACGATCATAGAAGATTTGGGTTAGGGATGCTAAATCGAAGCTATGATGAGGGACTATTCGGAGTAAATTTTTAAAACGAGTCCATGCATCATATATGGGTTCATCTTGATATTGGTTGAACATCAAGATGTCATTAGGGGCGAATGGGTTTCGTGGTCGGTAGTATGGTGGATTCGCGTACTCCATAATGGTGAACGGAACAGTCAATGGAAAGGTTTCTACGAACAAAGACACAAAGAAAAGATAGACTACGGGAAAGCTAATAAAAAGAAAATAAAAATCTCACTAGATAGGAATCTAATGAGTAGACCCAATAAAATAAAATTTCAACCTAAGCAATAATTACTCCCCGGGCTGCGGCGCCAAAAACTTGATGCGTGGTTTTGCGACTGGTATGTGCTTATTCACATACCTTTTATTCACCATTATTAGACTATTATAGACCAAAAACTAACATTAAAAGCCAAAGATATCGTGTTTTTGTGTTTATGACTGTGCAGGTAAGGATATTGCAAAAAAATCATGAAAAGCAACCTGAAAGCCTAAAACGAGCACGAGATGTGGAAAAGAGTTCTAAAGTCAAGGAAAAGATGAAATATACTTAAGAAAAGCCCGTGAAGACAAATTATTCCTCAAAGGCTCAAGAAAACAAAAGAGACGCTTAATCAAAGCTCAAAGATAATTTTGAAGTTGAACTTTTTAAATCCGAGCAAGTGATCACTTTTAAGCTTTTGAAGACCTTTGGAAAGCTCGTCAACACATCACCTCAAGTTACAAGGACTCAAGTGTCATTTTTAGAAAGTTTAGTAGCTTTGTATCTTAAGTTTATGCTTAGTTTTCATTAAATGTAAAAGATTAAGGGGCTAAGTGCACAAAATGTAAAAAGGATACCTCCTTGGATCCTTTAAGTATGACCTTTTAGCTTCCATATGAAGCTAGCCCTTATTTTACTTTTTAATTAGTATGTGTAAGTTTTTTTAATGCTTATTTTAGTTTTCATGTCTTAATCTTCCAAGCTTATTTTTTTCTTCATCTTTAATATTTCTTGTTTAAACTTTACAAGTTTTATCTTAATCTTTCCTTAAGCTTTTATAAACTTTTCTTGTCACCTTTGCATGGTTTTAGTTTGGATCGAATCTAATAAGCTCATGGGCTAGGGTTTGTTATTTTCGTGGCTTATTTTAGCTTATTTGGTCTTTAAAACTTTTTTTTTTATTAAAGCTTTTATTAGTTGTGTTTAGATTTAAAGTTTTTAATTAGTTTTATTAATCTAGGGCTTGTAACTAAGGTCGCATCTTATTTAGCTTATTTAAGCTTATTTACCTTTTTATTTTTGTTTTACATTTAGTTTTATTTAGTTTTCAATCTTTTTAAATCTTTTGTCACGTTAACTTTGTCCTAAGAATCGTTATTTATAAAAATTTTGCAAGTTTGGTTTTAAAAGATTAGGGAATTGCGAGTTGGGTTTCAAAGTTTGCGAGTATCCTTTTTGTCCAAGTCAGCGAGTATCATTTTCTTGTTGAGTGTAGCGAGTATGAACACAAAAAAAAAATATAGCGAGTATGGGTAATAAATCTTGTATAGCGAGTATGGAGTTCCAAGTTCCTAGCGAGTATGCTAATTTATGTGCGAGTATCACTTGGCACAAGGTTTGATTGCGAGTATGGTCGAGTTCCAAACCTTTGCGAGTATGGTGTCCAAGTTATGCGAGTATGGGTCTTTTACTAGTCATTGCGAGTATGAGTTGTGTTTCCATGCGAGTATCATTTTGTTGGTTTTGCTAGTATCCATTTTAAGTTAGTAAGCTTTAGTTTTAAGTTTCCTCGTTTGTTTTAAACTTGTGTCGAGTTTAGATTTCATTTTAGTCTTCTCTTTTGAGTCGAGTCTAGTTTACTTATTTCCATTTCTCATTTCCTTACAAGTCGAGTTAGACTTTTTATTACTTCATCGTTTAATGAGTGAAGTCTTATTTACTTTAAATCTAAACGTTACTCCGTCAAATTTTCTTTAAAATCTTTTAACTTAGTTTATTTTTCTTTCGTTAATTAAATCTAAAAACCAAAAACATTTTATTTTCTTATTTCATTTTCATTTCTTTTATTTAATTCACTTTTACTTTATTCCTTTTAATTTCTTTTATTTTTTACTTAATCATTTTAGTTAATTAAAAATACAAAAGCCAAAAATAACTTTTCATTTCTTTTGTTTGTAATCTCTTTACAATTAATGTTTTCTTTCGTACTAAATTCTATTCCTTTTAAACGCGCTCTCATTTACGTTTAAGTTTTTAACAATCTTTCGTAGTGTAATCAAAACCAAAACATCATCTTTTAAAACCAATTCATCTCACATAACTCACGACTCGAGTGACAAGATCAATTTCAACCCTCGATGGGACAACGATCCTCGTGGTAAAAGCTTCACCGCTTAGAATTCCGCGATCAGCGACCTTACAACAGGTTTTACCTCTCAAGGGATCTCAAGAGGCTTACAACCCCACCAGGCAGTGTACCTGACCGATGTAGTATAGTGAAGTGGTAAGTACGGGGGATTGATCGTTCAACTCAAAGAATAGTGTTCGTTAGGATTGAAATTTATCTACTAGGTCTAGAGATGAGGGATGATTCTTTTTGTATTTTTATTTTTTATGGAAAGCAAGTAAAATTTCGGGTATTGGAAGAGTGGGCGGAATTAGTTGCTAGTCAACTAACCCAAGAGCTACTAATTAAACTAATGTGCAAGAAAAGTAAATTAAGGTTCTACAAGAAAAGTGAAGCATGTCTACCTATGATGTATTACTCCTTGCTAGCTATCCAATTCTACCTATTGACTGTAAACCTTGTTTTAATTGACGGGTGTATTCCTTTAAACATTCATGGGGTGGCGTACGTACTTCCCCAATCCTATAAGCTCTTATCTCCTCCTACAACGATGCGTTAAGCACCCAATCATAGGGATTGTAAACAGTGGCTTATGCATTAAATACTACCTTAATAACCTAGTACGCATTGGTTACATGTTTCTTAAGACGTTCAAGCACGTTACCATAAAGGAGGTTGGCCAGTTTTCTTAAGCCTAACATTGATGAGACATTCAATCAAAACAAGAATCAATAGGAAACAAGAATTATAAACTAAACCAACTAGATCTATTGAAGTTGTCACGCCTTAATTGATGGAGATAGACACACACATCAACAAGCCCTCATTGATGGAGATAGACACAAACATCAACAAGAAATCAATAAGATCTAATTAATTATATACAAGTTTCACACAATCATAAGTAGACACAAGGTGAATTAGCAACACATAATTAATGAAGAGCAATTAACAATAATAATGGAAGACATAATTAAGATAGAATCAACACACCATTACAAGATGTTTATGGAGTGATTAAGACCTTCCAAGTTGCTGGAAAAACACCTACCTAAACCCTAGAATCGGACTTAGGGTTTGGGGCTTACAAATAATGAAGTTATAATGTTCTATTTATAGGCAACTTTACTGTCGGCAAAGGGTGACGGCGTCAGCCCTAACAAATGACGGCGTCAGCCCGTCGTTTTCACCAAATCGAAGATTTTTTCGTCCTCTTCGCATGGGCTTTTGAACCACCCAAATCCGAGTTCGTATGAAGATTTTATGGCCAAAACAGTAACAGCTACTCCGCGCGCAAGTTGTGATTGTCTTGTTTAACTTGTGATGGTTCCACTTTGGTTTCTTCTCGTGCAAGCCTTCTTTCTGACGTCGTCACTCTATATCATCTGACGCCGTCAGGTTGAATCCTGACGCCGTCACCTTCAAAAGTCTTCTGGGACGTCTCTTGTTAACTTAAGGCCAGACGGCCTACTTCCAAATACACCTGACGCCGTCAGGTGTAACTTCCTCAAAAGTTCTCTGGAGCGTCACGTTAGGAATTTTCCAACTCCATGATCTTCTCGTGACGGCGTCAGCTTTTAAGGCATGACGCCGTCAGGTTGTGTTTCCTGACCTTTTTTTCATGGCTTTGTTGGTTTATTCGTTCTTGAGCATAAATACGTCCAAAAATCTCCAAAATGCTTCATATTTCAGAAATCACGTCCCAAGTACCTAAAATGAGAAAAGAAACGATTTAAGGCAATATTTGATCAAATAAATACGATTTAGGGCTTAAATGACCCCCTAAAACGGGTACACTTTTCGTCTTATCATCTCCCAAAGCCTTTTAGTGTGCTTAGAGTTCATTTGATGCGGCACTTCGTTCTGCTTTAGAGCGTATTGTCATTGCTTCTAAACCTGGTTTTGGTGATTGGCAATGGAGGCTTGTCATCTTAACTTTTGCGTTTGAGGGGCTTGGTGTTTACTCTGTAGGCGATGTCTTTAACTATGCAATTCTTGCGTCTAGACTCCATTATGCTAACTTGCATACTAAGCTACTCCGACACTCTGGTATTGTAACTTCTGGGCCTTCCTTTGATGATGCCTTGTGTGATTATAATGCAAAAATGGATATTGACCTTTTGAGTAATCCAAATGAGATCGCTGCCCCAAAACTCATAAAGAAAATGGCAGACATATATTTTACACGTGTTACCCAAACGGCTGAATTCACTATTTCCCTATCTACTTGATAAATGGCGTTATGGAAATCTCAAATGGAGGATTACACTTCAGACTGGATTAGGGTGGTTCCGATCTCTTGGTTGGGACAGACTATGAATGCTAGGACCTACTAGTGCGTACTTTGCTATCGGCTAGGTGTTCTCCTATTCTCTGCTAAGATGTCGTGCTCAGCTTGTTCCAGGATCTTTATGGGGGACATTTATGGGGACCATGTTGTATCATATTCTGGTATTATTAGAGTTAAACATCGGCATAACGTGGTGCGCGATACCCTTGTTGACATCTGTTCTCGGTCGGGGATTTCAGCTCGTAAAAAAGTTGACATCGGGCTTATTGGAGAAAGGGACCAACCCTTATGTCCAGCTGATATGTTGCTCTACTCGTGAGACGGAGAGCTTGATGTATGTGTCGATCTGACAGGGTCATCACCCTTGATGCAAACTAGTATAGTTGATTTTGTTCCTGGTCTTGCGGTGATTGAGGCTGCATAATGTAAACGGGTCAAGTATGAGGCTAAATGCGCGGGTATTGGATATTGGTTTCTCTCCTTCTCCTTCTCTTCTTTTGGGGAATTTGAGAAAGATGCGGTAACCTTACTGAAGCGAATCCCAAAGTACTATGTGACTCAAGACATTAGGGCGCGTGCTGCTACTCACATATTTAGTAGGATTTATTTGCTATAGCTAGAGGAGTAGGGACTCAAATAGTATCTCGGCTTCCAACTAATTTCTTGTAAATCCTATAAATTTATAATAAAGTGATGCTAAAATAATAATTATAATAACAATAACAATTAATTTTTGATGATAAACATAATGAATTTCATTAAATTATAAACATTCCTCACATTTTGCTATGGAATGTTGAATTCCATAGAAATGGGATTTTGAAGGATTTCATTTCATTTTATTTGCCAACCAAACACGCTATGGAATGAAATTCAGATTCTAAATTCCTTTAATCTGCCAACCAAACACGCTATGGAATGAAATCAGATTCCTGAAGATTTCGCAAACCAAACTGGGCCTAAGTTTATTTCAAGTTAAATGCATTTTTTTAATACACATCATATGTTTTTTAATAGGGTTAAAATACTAAAATTATAGAGCTTTCAAATCAAGGTTTTTAAGATCGGGATCCTACATATAATCGTTTTCGTCTTTGCAAGATCGTGATCGTAAGATCGGATCAGGATCTTAAAATACTACTATACTGTTATTTTCTTATTAGGCGTTGTAAAATTATGCAATCGGCAAATTATTATATATATTATTATGAAAATGTTTGTCAAAATTTATGATTATATATGAAGTGTTTAACACAATTAGCTTCTTGTTTTTTATATTCTACAAAACATAATACATAAATTTGTAATCTTTTAGCTTGTGGTTCTTGAAAAGTAAAATCGGATCGATCAAGATCTTAAAATTCTATGGTCAAGATCGGGTTCTTAAGATCATGTCTCGCAAAGATCCTATGTAGAATCAGGATCGTTTTTGCATTGTAGTATCATAAAATCATAAGATCCTAAGATCAAGATCAGAATCTTAAGTACCATGCTTCAAATAAATAAATTGTTTTCATGTTCATTTTTTATATGCAGTTAGTATATACCTAAATCTTAACCCTATTCTATATAATTCGTCAAATTTGAATGTTTAGTTTTGCAAGACTTTTTTGTGTTTACAAAACGATTTAAAATAAACATGGGGTCATCTTTCATTATTTTAAACAAACAAAAGTAAGTACAAACACTATAACGAGACAGCTGAAAATGTATGTTAGATGGGTCACAGTGGCGGTGTCAAATTTGAATGTTTAGCCTCGAGCAACCGACATCGACCGATGGGTCACAGTGGCGGTGACTCTGTCGGCAGTCGCACGACCGGCCAGGACGACCGACCACTGCACCCAGCCTTAGTACCTTATGAAACAACTCCTACATTAAAATAACCGTTACAAATTACAACATACTCCGTGATAGTATATACACCATAAATATTATTCGCAACATGAAATTAAAGTTTGTGCATTGCAGCCTCAATTCATATAAACTTTAGCATCATTTTACAAAGGCCATGATTAGCAGTTAGCACGGCAAAAAACACGCCCGATATGATAGTATATAAACTCGTAACTTATATATAGGTAGGGGTGGAAACGAGCCGAGCCGCTCGTGAAAAGCTCGGGATCGGATCGGTAAAAAGCTCGAACGAGCCGAGCCTAAACGAGCTCGAGCCCGAGCTCGAGCCTAAGTTTGGGCTCATTTAATAATCGAGCTCGAGCCCGAGCTCTATACAAAAAGCTCGAGTAGGCTCGCGAGCCTAAACGAGCCTTTGAAATATATACGTATATATATTGTCTATACGTATAAACGAGCTTAAAAGCAGTAAACGAGCTCGAGCCTTATGTAATTAACGAGCCGAGCTCTATTTAAACTTTGTTTTCTTTAACACATTATATAAATTAGTCGAGCTCGAGCCCGAGCTCGAGCTTTTCAAAATTTTCTCGAGCCGAGCTCGAGCTCAAAATATAAGGCTCGAAACGAGCTCGAGCCCGAGCTCGAGCTTTATATATATAAACGAGCCGAGCTCGAGCTCTGGCGAGCTCGGGCTCGGCTCGGCTCGTTTCGGTGGAAACGAGTCGAGCCGCTCGTGAAAAGCTCGTGATCGGATCGGTAAAAAGCTTGAACGAGCCGAGCCTAAACGAGCTCGAGCCTAAGTTTGAGCTCATTTAATAATCGAGCTCGAGCCCGAGCTCTATACAAAAAGCTCGAGTAGGCTCGCGAGCCTAAACGAGCCCTAGAAATATACGTATGTATATTGTCTATACGTATAAACGAGCTTAAAAGTAGTAAACGAGCTCGAGCCTTATGTAATTAACGAGCCGAGCTCCATTTAAACTTTGTTTTCTTTAAAACTTCATATAAATTAGTCGAGCTCGAGCCCGAGCTCGAGCTTGTGAAAATTTTCACGAGCCGAGCTCGAGCCCGAGCTCGAGCTTTGGCAGGCTCGAGCTCGACTCGGCTCGTTTTCACCCCTACTTATATATTATGACCTCAGAATGATGCAAAATACCACGAAGCTAAATTGTTTAGATCTATTTATTATTTTATTGTACAATCTAAACAAGTACTTAACTCCATGTCAAATACAAAGAAATTATACATGTACTTACCTCCATGTCTAATACACATCACACAAATTGATTCATAAATTTATCTTCGAGCAAATTGCAAAAATCGTCCCCGTGATATGTTTAAATTGCAGGCGCAATTTTTACCTTTTAGAAAGTGCAGGTGTTGTCCTTGTGGGAAAGCTTTAGTGCTGATATCATCTCTGCTCCAAAGTGAAATGACTAAAACGTTCGAAATGACAAAATCTCACTTAAGGTAAGGGCGTTTTACTCATTTCACTTTGTTGCAAGGACAATATCCACACAAAAAGTTTTCTACACGGACGGTGCCTGCACTTTTGAAAGGGTAGAGACTACGCCGTCTGCAATATGGACATGCCACAAAGACGGTTTTTGCAATTTACTCTTAACCCACAGACAAATCTTCATCATAGAGCATGAAGCATCACTTGAAGACCATTCTTGGGGATAAGCAACACAACATGGACCGGTGAGTGAATATAACTTGGTGATGGAATAAAGCGATAACGCTGCAAGATCATGGCAAGTGTCACTTTGGCTGTATTGATCGCAAAATTTGAACCTACACAGTTTCTAGGCCCAAAGCCAAAAGGCATGTATGCTGATGGATTGTTCTTTGTAGCTTTGCTAATCCCTTCCAAAAATCTTTCAGGTTTGAAAAGATGAGCGTCTTCTCCCCATATTTTACGATCATGATGAAGTGCTAAAACTGGAATATGTAGATTTACATTGGCAGGAATCGTAAGATTCCGAAATTTCACTTCTCTTTCATTTTTTCTTATAACTGCGATTCCAGGAGGATACAGTCGCAGTGTCTCGTTAATGATCATGCCAATCTATATGGTATAACAACTAAATTTTTTAGAAAATATATAAGTGCTATATATGTAGTATGCTAAATAGTGATGTTGACATGAACTGAATTCCTCAAAAACCAAAGTACTTTGAACACTTTTTGCACAATAAATACTATTTGCATACCATTTTGAGTTTGCCCATGCCATCAGAGCGCGGGTGTTCTTTACCAAATAACTCAAATACTTCATCTCGTGCTTTTTCTTGCCATTCTTTGTGAATTGACAAAAGAAGAACAGCCCACGAGAGCAGGAGCGACGTCGTTGCATCTCCAGAGACATAAAACGTTTTACATTCGTCTATGATGTCTTGTATTGAAAGATGGTAACGTTCATCGCTGTCATGAGTAGCCTTCACAAGATGTCCAAGGAAATCAGTTCCCCAAGCATCAATATCCACTGCCATCATCTTCTCTCGTTGCTTAATTGTCTCCTTGATTATGTCTTGAATTGCTTTGTGAAGCTTATTGGACTTCAAATCATCACTGTTTTTTAGTATTTTCCTGCAAATACACTCAATGAAATTGCAGGTTTCGTATAGATGTTTTAGTTTGACTATTTGCTAATTACCCGAGGCCAAGAAGAGGAGGATTGTAGTAATTTCTGCCTGCTATTGAACTCATCTCTTTAAGCATATCGAAAACTTCCTTCCCCTGTAAGTAACTTGTGCCAAAAGCTGTCTTTGAAATCACGTCTGCTGTCAAGATCCTGAACTCCGCATTCATTTCAACCTTGTTACCGGACATCTTTTTCCACCTAAGTAGCATCATTTCCACGCTTTCAACCATCGCTGGGATCATGCTCTACTTGAGTAGAAATAATTAATTAGTTATTAATAAGATGACATGCTGCGAATTTAAAAATTTAGTCACCTTTAAACTCTCAGCACTGAAAGCATGGTTAGCTAATTTTCGTTGCCTTGCCCATTTTTCGCCTTTTGAAGTTACAAGACCATCGCCAAGCATTTTCTTATGATATGATCCGAGATCTGGTCTTGCTAATGAACCACTTCTATTGCTCGCAATTTCTTTGATAATATCCGGGTCTGTGATAACCAATTCGGCTTGAGGGCCATACCAATTCAGAAAATTTCTCCCTAATTCGCAAAAGTTACAAGCAAATTAGTTTAGCTAAATCTAAACAACTAACAATATTTATATATAAAATAGCTCATTGATGAAACGAACCGTATAAATGAAACCATGTAACAAAATGAGGTTGTATACTAGGGTATATATCATGTGATATGTTAATGAACGGAATCCTAGTTGCTTGGTCTTTCATGGTGGCAACTTCTTTAATGTTTCCAACGATAAATCGGTATGGAGGTCCTTTTACACCTTGTGGATTCAATGCATGTTTAATACGAGTCGGAACCCACCACATTTTGTGGAAGAACTTTATGAGAACCAAGAGGGTTAAAAGGGTAAGAAGAAAGAGAGCCAAAGTTCCCACACTCGAACCCATATCAACAAGTTAGATTATTAAGTTTGTGTATGTGTATTGCTTCATAAACATATATGGTGAGTATATATTATAGAAGATACATTTTTAAGTATTCATATCAAAATGGGTCAATTCGAAATGATAGAGGCAGGTGTTTTATGAATATAAAAGATTGGTACGTATCTAAAGTCTAAACCATTTTGTTATTAGTGATGGCTGACTGAATCGACCAGGAAAGGTACTTAAAGGGACCTTTAACTAATAATTGGATAGTTTAGTACGGAGTAAGTATTTGATAGTGATGATTGGTGGTACTTGTATAAACAAGGTCCTATAACAAGGACCTGCTTTATGGTGCTTATTCAGGACTTTATTTTGGACACTAGCTAGCTAGTTTCGAATTTTCTGAAAAATGAGTATCTTGAGAAGCGAACATATATAGAACATCTTTAATGGATGAGAAGCAAATATTACTTAAACCTGTTAGAGTCAAAAGATCAAGTTTGAAACCAACCAAAGAGGAGGCTGGAGTGCATCCAAATAGGCTTTGTGGATACAAAGCGTTCTGTTTGTTTTACCATGTAAACTCACAATTTAAAGTTGTTAATGTGCGTACAAGAATGGCTAATTACCTTTGAACCACAGACTTCACCTGGACTCTGAACTCACGCTTTTGTTTCAATATAACACTCGGTAGCTTCTTTTCTTCTAATGCAATTATTAAATTCTCTAACAAATTAAAAAGCACATATTATAAATTTCAGGGGAAAAAAAAAAAAAAAAAAAAAAAAAAAAAAAAAAAAAAAAAAAAAAAAAAAAAAAAAAAAAAAAAAAACAAAAAAAAAAACAAAACAAACAAACTTGAGTATCACAATAACAATCCAATACTAATGACACACGATAGGTTCATGACTGAATGATAAAAATAAGGCATTGAAACCGTGCAAGTCCTAACCATTATTCTAAACCTCATAGGCACTACGAGGAGAAGTGCTACCATTCTGAGATAAGGCGTGATGAACACTAGAGACTATTCCAGGCTCCTGATCAACTTGTTCAAAGACTCCGAGTTTATGTGCTGCATATTTACCTCTTGTATCATGGTTCTCAGATCGAACATCATTTAGATCATATTCTTTAGCATTAAGTTCTGACTCTCGCCATTGAAGTGCATTAGACATCTCCTCACATCGACCAGACAGGTCCTTTTCCTTCTTTCTATACTCATCTAGCAAATCTCGATAAACCTTGTTTGAGACAAGGAGTGCATGGTTCTGTTTTAAGGAATCAGATAAACTCATAAACAAATCCTTCTCGACTTTCATTTTCTCTTCTTTTAGTTTCATGTTTTGCATCAACATCTCCTCACCATGTTGTTGTACCTCATCTATAGCCTTTTGAAAAGCGACACAGTCGGCTGCGTCATCATATGAAACAGCTGTTTGTTGACGTTTATGGTGTGGTAAAACATGTTTTAGAAAATCAATTAACATGTTCTTGTTCTTCTTTATCGGATGACGATAATCTTTTTTTTGGTTGTGAGAGAGTATTCCTGAAACGGCCCAACTGGCTACACCGATAACAGCGACTGCAATGCCTAACCAACCAGCGATTGTATCTTCTCGGCGAGGGCGAAGTGTTACCTGCCACTCATTCCGATCCTCATTTGTTCTTGCAGTACAGCTTTCACAACCACCCATTCTTGCTTTACTGCAACTCACCAATAATGTTTGACTTAGTACGAAAAAAAATGGTTTGAGATCATCTCATGTTCAAATTAATTAACAGCCCATAGAAACAAGCTAAATGAAAAAAATGGTCCACTTCTTAATCGGCAAAGATAAAAACCAGATACATTTCACAAAAATAATATGTTTCTCCCGATAGCTATCACGCATCATAAACATAAAGTGAATCAAAAAAATAAACCAAGTATTTATTTAGTTCTATACTTACCTAGGCGATAACTCAACCTTCTCAACATGCCAGATACATACGCGATAACTATAGTGGAACTTTAAAGAATGATAGATCAGTCACCTTATGAAGTTAAAGGTTATCATATCCCCTAGCATTTTTCTGTATAATATGATACGAGATTGGGTGTTGTGAAAAAAAAACTTACTCGCCATGTATGTGTGTGATACAAACTTGCATTATGTGCAGTTGTGCAAAGTTAACAAGTATTTGAGAACGTACTAATGAAACGTGAATAGTAAAAATCCCATAGAAGTATAGAACATACCAACCTTTTAAATTTAACCATAGAACATAGCCTTTCGCAAAACTAAGCCCATATGAATCTGACAATATTTTGGTCATTTAGATTATTTATTGGTTGTTAAGTATTATGCTACAAGTTCAAAGCTTAACCAATAGAGGGGTTGCCCCTTTGGATAAACTAATACTCCGCAGTAAAACCTAATTTATCAACTAAGAAATCATGACTTATTAATGTCGTTCGGGTAACTAAGATCTTAAAAACCATTAGGTTTCGGGTGCAATCGGGGTGTAACAAGCATCCTAGTTTATCATAGTCCATATAGTGATGTTGTCCGGGTCACTAAAATCTTATATAAGACCTAATTTATCAACTATAAAATCCTGACTAACACGATGTAAGAGATATGTTCTTGAGCACAGACCTTTTTAACAAGAACTAATCCAATGTTTTTGTCTACCTCAATTTATATATGTTCTAATTCTAAATATTAATAGCAGTATGAGATATATAATAAGTTGATTATCGCCAACTCTTTTATTTACTTATTTATTTATTTTTTATTTTTTTAGTTTTAGTTTTTACAACATGCAAGCCGATTAATTTTCTCCCGTTGGATTCGAACCCTTGACCTCCTTTTTAGAATGGTAATATTATTATCGCTGGGTCACCCCTCGTGATTTGTCACCCACTTCATTTAAACTTCATAATTCGTTCAAACAACTATTCTTCGTTTAACTCGTCTATTTTAGATGGTGTTAAAAAAAATCTCAAATATAAGAAAAGTTGGTCAACAATTAGTATATAAAATTCCAACTTTAATTAATTAATTTCCAATGTCCAGTCTTGAGATAATCCCAAAAACTAAAGTAGCAGTTTGAACATGCTATAGGCGTTTTATTACTTTTAATACAATTTGAATACAAATTATTAAGGTTAAATTAAGTAGGACACATATATAATTTCAATATGTTCATACATTCCCAAGCCTACCATAGCCTAGCTGCACGTTGTCATTAGTTTACAGGTTTACGAATATTGTTTATAGATTTATGAATACCGTGTTATTAAAACAACACTATCTAACAAGTAATTTAATACTGAATTAAAATATAACTAAGTTTTGAAGTTTACCTCTTGCAGTCGAATTATGAACTTGAATAAAAATCAAATCGGTTCAACTGAGTTTCTCAAACAATATAGGCGTGTATATATAGTTGAGGTGTTACACAAGATACACGTTTCCAACTATATACAATTTATCATTACATAATTGTTTATAGCATTGTTAACATTTTGTAAGAATGGAATGTTTATGGGTTACAATTAATAAACATATTACATGCCTTTTATTCGGCTTTTCTTTGTTTTATAAAAATTACTTTTGGGCCGACGGAATTACTAGTCTATAAATTTCACGAAGCCAAACAAAACTAGTGGTTTACTGAATTAACCGGTTAACAAATTAATCAAAACCTAGTTTCGATTCCAATAACTGAACATACTCAGTTTATCAGTTAGACTGGTCACCCTGTCACTTCAGTTTCAATTTCCTTTCTTTCTCTAAAACTAATGCATGATCAAATACCCGTAATGATAACCAAATGTATGACACTATTACCAAATCCTTTTTTTTTAAGTTAAAATTTCATTAAGAGCTAAAAAACATTACACTAATAATTCAAAAAAATAAAATGATAATAATAATAATAATAATGTTCATTTGTTTGACACCAAATGTCTTTCACCAAATCGGCTTTAAGAGTTAAATGAGTCTTCTGGCTGTGTATATCAATCTCAATAACTTGTGACATATCTTCAAACGTTCGTATGGGATCATCTTCACGATATTGCTCCTCCGGATAAAATTCGGGAGAGATTGTCTTCCATTTGTCCTTTGAAATCATATTATGTAATATGATGCAAGTGAACATCAAATCCGTAATTTTCTTAAGACTTCGCGACCGTGCGAGAGTTTCTATTATAGCCCACTTTTTTTTAGCACGCTGAACGCTCGTTTCACATCTTTTCTTGCTGCTTCATGCGATTGCTTATATTGTATTCGCTTCGTATCATTCGCACTTGACTGTGAAATAAACTTAACAATAACAGACCATTCCGGATATGTATCATGAGTAAGATAATATCCCTATTTATAAGTCACATTGTTAGCCACAACGGAACCTTTGGTGTTTTTCCGTCTTTGAGATCGTTGAAAATAGGCGATTGACGTGTAACGTTGATGTCGTTATTTGGCCGAAAAACACGAAAGAACGTATCACAAATTCATAAGTTTTGAGAGGCAACCTCTTCTAATAAAATTAATGGATCTGACCCTGATCAACCCTACAGAATTGAGCACGATATGCAGTTGAGCATTGAGCCCACGGACAATTCCTACAGTTAATGCTTCCTAATATCCCAGAAAGCCCATGTTTCTCCTAGTAAAAAGTATAGAGTTTTTCGACATCAGTATTAGTAGGCCTTCACAAATACTCCTCTCCATATAAGTCCATTAGAAAACAGCGAGAGCATCACGGGAAGTTTTTGCACAAATTTGTAGATATTCGTCTAGAGCATTAGAAAATGTGTTGTATGCTAATTGACGAATTACAGAGATACATTTCATCAACGGGGAAATGCCAACTTTTCTCATACAATCAAAACCTTGTCGAAAATACGGCGAATTATCAGTTAATTCCAGAACAATGCGTGTGAAAAGTGAACGACTTATTCGGAACCGCTTACGAATGTCCGTGCATCACACATTAGGTTTTCAGCTAAGTAAGCCGGCACTAGACGATCATGAAGACCATAACGATCTTTATCTCCTGGCTTTCGTGGGGTGTTTTGGGATTGTAGAAGTGGAAGCATGAATAAGCAAACAAGTGTCTTTTAAAAACTCTAAGTTTAAACTATAAACTTCGTCTTTTTCATCTGTATCCCTAAAAAAATGATCTGAATTCATTTGTTTGAGTTGAAAAGTTAAAGTGTGTGTATATAAAAGATTGGGGTCGAAAGTATGTATAAAAATAGAGAATTATTACGGTGTTTACAAGGTAAGTTTATTCATTAAAAAGAAAAGAAAAAAAGAAAAAGAAAAAACCCAAACGGTCCATTTAACTAGCCAACGGCTAGTTTCTTCTCCCATTTCATTCGGTTGCTTGTGTGACCCAACCAAGCCAAAACAAGGCGCGGTGGGCGCGGGGCGCGTTCATTTGGGACTCTCGTAGGGGAGAGGTGATGAGCAACCCAGTAGTCAACCTCCCATTACGACCGGCCTTATGCACAAAAGTGGACTGAACCGAACCAAATTGTGCCGACTTGCATGACGTAGCCAAATTAATAACCCAACAACATTCTCTTTAACGTGCAAAACTATATCTCGTTTGTAAAATTATTAGGAGCATGTAACACATACAATCTGGACATCATCTTTGTTATAATTTCATTTTAATAAACATAAACTTTAGAATCGAGTTATTTCAGAAACCAAAGATTCCTCACATACCAAGGGACTCATCCCCACCATCCATCTTCCCTCCCTCTTTATTTGATCTAATGGTTGAGATTAAAAGCATTTTAATATTTCACCCATTTTTTATAATTTAATATATCTTAAACCGTTAATCGTTAAGCGAAAATAATTACACCATCGCGACGAGCATTTAATTACCTTTCCATAGACAGGCAATTTGATATACTTTCGACAAAAAAAAAAAATCGTTTTTTTCACGTTTTTTTTCCTGGCCGAAAAAAATATCACATGTGATATTACATATCACATGTGATATTAGTGTAATATCACATGTGATGTGTAATATCACATGTGATATTAGTTTAATATCACATGTGATATGTAATATCACATGTGATATTACATATCACATGTGATATTAGTGTAATATCACATGTGATGTGTAATATCACATATGATATTAGTGTAATATCACATGTGATATGTAATATCACATGTGATATTTTTTTCGGCCAGGAAAAAAAACGTGAAAAAAAACGAGAAAAAAAAAATTGTCGAAAGTATATCAAATTGCCTGTCTATAGAAAGATGATTAAATGCTCGTCGTAACGGTATATTTTTTTTCGCTTAATGATTAACGGTTTGAAAGATATTAATATTTGAAAAAAAAAAGGATGAAAGTGGGTTTTTTAAATTGTTAGGATTAATCTCATCCATTAGATCAAATAAAGATAGAGAGAAGATGGATGGTGGAGATTAGTCCCTTTGTATGTAAATAAAGTTTTGTCCTCGAATAATCTTAACTCTAAACTTTATCTATGTCCAAACATGACGCAGTTAACAATAAAAGGCGAAACAGCCGTAACTAACTCATCTCTTTATTACGTTATGTTACTACTATATAATATATATTGAAAAAAACTATAACGTATGTCCTTTATTTCACCAATCTTCTCTCATATTTCTCTCATCATGGGTGACCAATCCCAACCACTAGACTCGCCATTGCCGCATATACGGCTTTACGGACACTTGAGGAGGCAAAATCGCCGGAAGTCAACCCACCCGGTCCACAAGACGTTAGCATCAGCAGCCAACCTAGCTAACCTTCTTCCAACAAGCACTGTTCTAGCTTTTCGAGCCCTTACTCCATCTTTTACTAACCGAGGCACCACTTGTCTGCCAGCAAACCGCTACCTCACCTCATCGCTGGTCTCCATCTCCGCCTTGATTTGCTTCTTGTCTTCATTTACCGACAGTTTCATGGATCCTGCGGATGGAAAGCTATACTATGGTATCGCCACCTTCAAAGGGCTGTATTTGTTTAACTACGGAACTAACCACCGTTGTGATGATCAATTAGAAGCAGGAGAATCGGATGAAGATGATGACGGGTTAAAGAAGTATAAGATCAATGGGATAGATATTGTGCATGCTTTTGTTTCACTTATTGTGTTTTTGGTGTTCGCCATGAGTGATACCGATGTGCAAAACTGCATGTTTCCTGAATCAGGAGCTAATTTGAACGTTCTGCTAATGAATTTGCCATTGGGTGTTGGGATTTTGGCGAGCTTTGTTTTCACCATCTTCCCAACTACACGCAGAGGGCTCGGATATGTGGATCTTCCTCTTCATGATAAATGAGTTGCAATAAATGTATCAAAAGCAAATATATCTGGATAGCAGGAAACAATATAAAGCAATGATGTAAAATATCAAATTACGCAAACCATCAAAACTGGTTACATCTGTTGTAAGGAAACAACTTCTTACAAGTTAATTTCAATCTGTTAAGTTAGGGGTATGGAAGCAAGATTCCATATAGGTATTAACCAAAGAAAGTTTAAAATTCTTAAAAAGGGATTTTAAGATGGAGATAACTGAAACTGTAAAACAAATTTTTGCTAATAAACTTTACAGACATCATAAGGACAGTTTTGACTTCATGCGAAAAAGAAGCTTAAACTTCTCTTCAGCTTCGACTTGTTGACGCATGTCACCATTTGAAGCCCGATCCGGGTGAAATCTCAATAATGCACGCTTGTAAGCTGCACGAACCTGAAATCATAATCACGGATTTATTTAGCATATATAGAATCAATTTTACACAAATGCAATGCCTCCTTGTCATATAGCATCATAATCCATCAAACTGACAGACTACCATTTTTCGCATTCAACTCTCAAAACCTTTCTACTGAGCATATAAGGTTTTTTTTTTTTTTTTTTTTTTTCCTTTCATTGTTTACAATGTCTACTCTGAGCATATAAGTTTGATGGAGATGAAAAAAAGTTTCAGAAAAAAGCAAAAATAGCACATGGGTTTCTAATGGTGATTTCTCATCTACAATGTCCAGGATTATAAAATCTGGTGCATTCAAGCTATATATTGCAAGTTCTAGTCTTTTTATACATTGCTGTGTTTTATAATTTTAATGACGTGTGAGGTGAATGATGATATTCCATCATACAGCTAGTACGATGTGATATCACCATATGCATGACCATTAGAAATACAAAACAACTACAAAACCCTGAAATTGAAACAAACCTCATGTGATAAGGGAACAGGACCTTCACCAACTTCGATCCCTAAGCCACGCAATAACGAGGCCATATCAATACATGTGATTTCGAGCTTCTTGAGCCCCTCTATCACTTCACCGCGGTATTGTTCTTTCAGATTCATATTTTCCTCGTCCTGGCAAATAACAAAAGTATATTTAATAAACAACTTGTAGTTAAAATCATAGTCATCATATATGATAAAAGTTTTTTTAAAAAAAAGTTCAAATGTCGGCAGAGGGACACTAGAAATATTCTGCAAACCTTCTTTTGACTTTCCCGGATTTCATCCACTCGTTGCTTTTGCCTTCTTTCCATGTCTAGAATACGCAAGCTTTGGGCTTTTTTCCTTTTCAGCATAAGACGCAAGTGTTGAGCTTCTTCAGCCTGCAAAAAAAATATGTAAATTTTTTTAGTTTAAAGTCACTAAAGATGCATTTTTTTTCCTTAAACCACCTACACTATTTTATTCTTTTTTACAAAAAGAATGTAACAAATTTGACCCGCAGCGTTTTAAGGTGCATCAATATTACGTGTGTTGACCACCCGTTACCCAACCCGCCTATTTGACAGGTAGCCCTTCTAGTAGAGGTTGAAAAAAAAATCAAATCTAACATAACGCATGTCACAAACACAATTAAATCTCAAACTGGTGCGCTAAAAGCCTGAGAGGTACCTGAATCTTTAAGGCTCTTTGTCTCTCTGCCAGTTCTTCTTCTAATGCTCGTTTGTATTCATCAGTCTCTTTAAGCTTTTCACGTTCACTAATAATCGAGTCCTCAACAGGGACATCGTCATCTACGGTGGCATCATTTTCGAGATCATTCTTTTCATTCTTCTCTGCATTACTAGTAGATGGTATATCATCTTTACCACCATCAACGGTATCTCTAGCTTCGTAATCAGAAAAATTGGCTGAACATGCAGAAGATTCACCTTTTTCCGCATGTCGGGTTCTGTTAAATTTTGAATCTTGATCATATTTCTGTTTGTTTCTATTTAGACCACCATCAAGATCAACATTATCTCTTAAATCATGATCAGACAAATTTTCCTTAACATCTTTCCGGGCAGAAGATTCACCTCTTTTCTCATGGCGGGTTCTATTAGACTTCGCATCTTGAGTACGTTTATGTTTGTTTTTATCTACTCCAATATTATTATGATCATTGTGTAAATCACCTTTTCTCTTCAATGATGCTCTTTCCCACTGCTCTCGTATCTCTGCAGAAGGGTCTTCAATGTATTCACAATCCGGACCGTCATCATCCGATAATTCAATATCGGATGGTGCACTGAACCGTCTTCCTGAATATGTTCGTTTGCCCTTTGATATCTTCACCGGAGATGCATCCGGAACGTATCTCCTACTAGAAGAAGCACCTTTCTCAGAGTTTCTTGCACTTTGTCCAGGATGATGGTCAAGCGGGCTTTCATCATCATCTATGTAAATATATACTGTCTTAGAAGGATGACTCTTCTCCTTTACACCTCCTTGTTTCTTTGTATGCTTTTCGGGTACATCAATATCAATCACGTTATTAATATTATAAGTTTCCAAGTCAATCAGAACTGGATTACTATTCCTGCATCGTTTTAAGGCCTTCATCTCGTCTATTTTCTTTAGCTATAGGCTACAATTATGTTCTATTACTCACTTCCAAACATGTCCCCACGATTCCACCTTTTCCCAAAACAAGCGCAAATAAATTCTCTTCACTACAGACAAGTCATTCCTCACATTCGTCACTGCAAATAAGAACATGTCCAATAAATTACAAAATATTTAAAACCAAAAATGCTCCTTGTCATCCATCAT
This sequence comes from Artemisia annua, assembly GCA_014162995.1. Lineage (NCBI taxonomy): Eukaryota > Viridiplantae > Streptophyta > Magnoliopsida > Asterales > Asteraceae > Artemisia > Artemisia annua. The sequence goes on from LBNU01030454.1 coordinate 196,194, forward strand.
GATCAGACAACATGACATCTCTAAGCATAAAAATTAGTTTATCTCAAGGGTTTGCAATCATTCACAGATTAATTAAAAAACACTTCACGAATTTGGAGGGTGTTTGGAATTTTTATTTTTTTCTACTTAACTACAAATCTACTTATTGTTAAGCATATAATCAGTTGGAGTGTTTCTGTCATCCAAACTTCTGCTTATCTGCTTATTCAGGAGTATGATCAGTAGTTTTTTACCTTGAAATGAAACTGAAACTACTTTTTTACCGACCTACACCCTTTCATAAAGAATTTGATTACAATTTTCTACGAAATTATTTCTATTTATAAGTCTTATCGCATCCAATAAGCAATGTAAGCAGCATATAAGCAGAAACATAATCAGAAATTATAAGCAATCCTACACACCCCCTCCATATAGGGTTAATATCACTTTCGCTTTTCCTATTCTAAAGTACTTAATTATCTACTTTCAGATGCTTAATCTTAAGTGCTTATTCCTTCTATAACAACGCAATAAACACACATAATCACTTATACAATCAATCCCAATTCCCAAACAAACCATTTCACAACTTATATTAACCAAACCTTAAAAACAGCTATTCTAACTTATTAAGACACCAATCATAAAAACTAACAAATACCCAATTCATAATTCCAAAAACCCATATCAAAAAACACAAAATTTCAACAAATACCCAAATCATATTGAAAACCCTAAAATTGATTACCCTTATTATATTCATACTAAACAAAAAGATAATATAATTGAGAAATCGATTGTGGGTGATTACCTGAGACCCAATTAGTGAGATTGATGGATTGATCGTAATTGAAGTCGAATATTGGGGGAAATTGGTGAGAAAATGTGTATTGAGATAATATGTAAAGGGGGCGTGGAATTAATAAAAGACTTTTTGAATTTTCGGGTAATATCTATAAATTAATTTTGTTTCCGTATTTAAAGATTTGTTCGTTTGGGTTTTTTTTACAAATTGGAATTTCGATTTTAAGTAACGGGGATCGAGTCGGTGAGAGTAATAAATCGGTGGAGTATCAGGTAAGTTTCACATAAGTTTCAAAAAGATCATGTAAGATTATCTATACTACACATAAGATTAAGGATCAAATGAGAAGAATCCTTAAAAATAAGAAGAATAAGAAATAACTATAACTATACATTAGAGATCATCAACTTGAATTAGATGCATCCAAATCTTTTAGATGCATCATAATATATTTTCTAGCTAAAAATTATATGCATATACATATATTAGATGCATTTCATCAAGTTAGACGAATCCTATGTATTTTTCATCCTCTACGGGTCAAATTTGTTGTTCGTACTACTTTGCATCATTTTCACTTCAAAATTACTTTCGAAACTAATTGTGATGCATCTAAATGTATAAAGATATATCTAATTCAAGTCGATGCATCTCAAATATGCGGTTATAGTTATTTCTCATTCTTCTCATTTTAAGTTTTCTTCTCACTAGATCCTTACCCATACATACAATAGAAAAACGGTCAAATTTTGAAAAGTCAAATCCGTTAATCCCTTAAAATAGTCAATAGAGTGAGAAAACCGAAAAATAAAAACTATTGTAACGGAAAAATGGAAACTATTGTAACTGAATTTGGTCAAACTTAATAGTTAACAATCTTGAACATTGCCTGGAACTTAATAGTGAAAACTAAATTTGGAAACTATTTAATGCAAACGATACTGGAAAGTATTCAATGACGATTGCTGGCATTTGTAAAGTATTCAAAAGTTATCAAACCTTGCAGGAATGTAATGAAAGGTGCAAACTAATTTAAAAAACATTGAAAATTCAGTTTGTATTTAGGTATCTCTGTTACTAGAAATAAGACTTTGTAAAGCATAACAAAGAAGTTGCATAAAGTTCGGCAACACCCAAACCCTTACACGGCCGGTAACTTTATATAAACCAACACTAAAAAGGTTTACTCTTCACTCCTATCCTTTTTCTTCTTTCTCTCTAAAACCAGCGGCCATCTCCATCTTTCTCTCTCCAAAACAAAACACACATAAACCCCTTATTTGTTGTCATTGAAACTGCCGCCACTATAACCAAATACTCTCGATAGATTTTTTGGTTCGTCAAACAACGGCCATGATAGCTTTAAGGCTATTGTTGGTTTCGAGGGTACTTGGATCTATTGGCTATTTGTGGTTTTGAGGGTTTTTGGATCTAAGATTAGTTGTTAGTTGTTGGTTGTTTCCAGACCAAACACACGAACAACAATGTTTTTTTTCATGGGAATCGAAATCTTGAATGGTCTTGAATTTAATTTAGACGTGGAAATGACAATGGTATTATTTAAGGTTGTTTTGTGAGCTTTGAGTGTTTTTTTTATTTATCTATTGTTCGGTAAATCTGTTTTTATGAGCGTCTGTTAATATTTTTTGAGTCGTGAATATGATTTTGGACTCTTTTTGAGGCAATGGTATTATTTGCGGCTGATTTGTGAGCCATGGGCCATGTTTGAGGCGCTCGGGTTTTTGCTGTTTTGTATATTTAGATGGGCATGTTTGAAGCTTGGTTGTTATGAAAACTGTGGAGTTTATGATTATTAGAGGGTTGAATATCTTAGAAGGCTAGATCTATAGTTATTTTTTTATATTGTAACATCTTACCAGGAAATGATGAACAGATTTTAACATGAATACGCTGATTTTTTTTATTTGGAGAGGCAAACTTGAATGAAGGTATTGTGGCGAGATTAAATTCTTTCCAATGGAATTTTTTTTGCAGCTAAGACACATTAATCTGAGCCTATTTTTTTAAGTTGAACTTTTAGTGGTTGGAAATTATCTTAACTACATAAAATTATTAACTTTGAAAATTCCATCAACTACAATGATTTTAATCCATTAACTAAAATGATTTGAATTGTTGTTTAAGATTTTGTAAACATTCAGAATTTTAGAAATGTCAAAAGTGTCATACATAAAATGTTGATGCCGCCAGTAAATATCAACTTTTTTTAGCATCCATAATTATTTTTTATTTTTTTTATAATTTCAAAACTTTTGAAACTTTTTGAAATTTGAAAGTCAAAGAACAAAAATTACAACATAAAATAATCAAAAGTAAAAAAGCTATTACGGTACATGTTAATCTAAAATAAAGTGGTGACTTCAAAAATATTTAAAATTATATCTTATGATATGATCCTAAAAGGCTAAAAAAAGATTCAAAATTGTATCTAATCCTTAAAAAGCTCAAAAGTTAAAATATATGCTTTTCATTTTGAGTTTTCTATGCATTAGATTATCAAGATTTTACTTAAACATGTATTCAAAGTAACATTTATCATAACTTTATTTCTTTTTATGACTAGAAGCTTTCCATGAATCGTCAATCTTTGAACTCGCATGAACTGACGCACCAAAACATCTTACAACATAAACAAATGCAAAAATATAAAAGAGAACACGCCCACATCGATGCGTACATAATTTGTCAAAGGAAAATGATTCTCATGCCTAAAATGCATGCCTAAAAGTATGCCTAAGAATAAGATGGTGCCAAGTGTAAAAATTAAAACTGAAGATTTAGAGTGATAAAATGTATAAGTGATGTGTCAAATAGTTTGTTTTTATAGATGTATTAAAGAGGAGATGACATGTCGTAAGAAACTTATATAAGCCCACAAGTCTCAAAATAAGCCGAAAAATTAGGACTTATGTTATATAAGCCGAAATCAAATAAGCTCATAAGCCCACATATAAGCCGAAACAAACACCCCCCTTTAACCACCACTGTGCTCTTTAAACGGAAATTGCAACCGAAAGACAAAGACATTCTCAACAAGAAAAAAGAAATGTCAAAAACAGTTTAGCAACGCCAGTATGTGTGAGTGACTTTTAAATTCAGGATCTTATTATGACACCTTATTTTGGAAATCACATGGTAAGTGACTTTTAAAGTTGCTATGAAAAGTTGTATGTTTGATGATTTTGAAAAATAAATAATTGTTGTTGTCCATAGAGGTATAGATGATGCTGGAGGTAGAGATTTAAGAACTGAAATCGACAAAAGGTTTGGTTTGCTTTAGTAATTAAATATCAATGTCACCGTGTTTGCATCTCACTGATTTATCATGTATCTATTATGATATTTGGATTTTGTAGTTTTATGGTATCTTCTATTTGTGAGGAAGCCATAATAGGTTCAGGTTTAAATCTTGTTTTTGTTAATGGTGTATGCAGGTCAGGTGAAGTATGAGCGATCAAGAGCCAAAAATTAATATTTCAAAGGTAATCTTTCCCTTGGGCTAATTCTATATTCGATGTAAGATGTAAGATTTCGTCATGGTATATTATTCTAATGAACATGATATAAACTAAAAGAAGTATTGGAGTTGCAACTAATGTTCAAACATGAGTTCGTACCTGATTTTTTAGGCTACAAGGCATGCTCAATGCACTTGGAAAATTTTGAGAAGCAGATCAATGACTATAGATAACACACTTGATGTTGTTGTGATTATTCAGTATGGAGGTACAAGATATGAAGAGGTACCACTTATGTTATAAGTCCACTTATGTTAAGGTATATGTTAATAACCGGATTAAAAACACCCATCCCTAGGGTCTAAAACCGTATCATAGGCAAACACCGATTGCATTTATATGCGCCCTAATTTTTTAGCCATCAGAAAACAATCTTTTGCTAGAGTCAGACACTGCAGCAGCAACAAACATGTTTTAATTTTTATGTGGCAATATTTTTTTACAGATACAAAATGATAATCAAAGATGCCGGTAAATAATGAAAACCAAAACAACTAGTATAAAAATAAAATTTACAAAAACACTGTATCAAGTATTTGGGAAAAATGTATTACCCCCCACCTCATGCGAATAATAAAAAATATTAACATCAATAATAAGTTTCATGACATGTGTAGCCACTATCCCGCATGATGAACACTTCACCTGTAGCAAAACGACGTCGTTTTGAGCCAAAGTTATTTCCAGCAATGAAACGGCGTCGTATGGAGGCAAATAAAGAATTAAAAAAAAGATGTTGTTTTGGAGCCTATTAAAACGGCATTGTTTCCCACGGTAAATGTATAATAGAGTAATTGTTATCATAAAAATTGGGGTGTTTTTTTTGGTTTACCTGGGTTTCCGACTTGACATTACGAGCCGACTAATCCCAGGGCGACTACCCTTTTGGATAGTATGGAGTTGGTGCAGGTGAATCTCCGAGGCCACAAGGGATGTTACAAAACTCTTATAAAAAATAGGGAATATGTCGTCTAATAGTAATCAATTTTTGTAAGTGTTTCAATTTGGTTACTCAAACTTTATATCAATCATAAAAACCATCAAGGTTTTAAAATTGTCCCAGACTTGTGTAATTGTTTAAAACTGGTGTGGTTAAAGCATCTATATATGCATTACCATGTTGTACCTTAATAATAAACACACACGCACCGAATATAATTATTTCCAACCAACTTTACGTACAATCAATTAATGTACGACTGAACATAAAAAATAACTATATCTATATTACCTATAAAACAACTTTGTCCTTCCCTCTTAAAATTTTTAAGATTTCCATAAATAGTTTTTAAGCATTACAAGTTAGAAGGCTATGTTTACAACTTAATGCACAAATCAATTTAACACATATAATTAATATCATTCTTAAAACAACCTTCACTCAAAAATACAATTATATTACCACAAGGTATAATTTAAAATATATATATATATATATATATATATATATATATATATATATATATATATATATATATATATATATATATATATATATATATATATATATATATATATATATATATATATATATATATATATATATATATAATGGACTACATTCGTCTCATAATTATTATCCAGTGTTTACTTCTGAAGTCTTCATTTTGCAACTTTAACGTTAAATATTTTTATTTGTGTTATATAATGCCTGATGAAAATTATACCTATGAATATACATTTAAAACTCAGTTCACATATTTTGCATAAAGTAATATATAACACAAATAAAAATATTTAATTTCAAAGTTAAAAACTAAAAACTTCAAAAGTCAACACTAGACAATAACTATAGTACGAAGGGAGTAGATTTTTAAGCAAATACAACTAATTAAACTAGATGTACAATCAATTTTTATGCATCAATACTTATGTATATTGACTGGTCAACACTAGTAGTTAATGTAATATTTAAAACAACTCCATAATAAAAAGTATCATTAATAAAACACAAAGTACAAAACAAGCAAGCACAATCTCTTCCTAAAAATTTGAAGATATTTCATGAATACTTTTAAATAGTACAACTTTTTTGCAAATAGTACAAACATAAGAATTATGAAAGAGCAACAAGTTAATTATATTATGTCTAAACTTTCAAAATAAGTAAATTAAAAAAGTTAAAAAGGCCTTAGATAAGATGTCATTAATGGACTAAGAATTTCAATAGTTTATCATGTCTGCAAAAAGTTTTTCGCCAATTTTAAGCTTATTATCACCGTAAGAAAAAAAATTGTTCGCCAAAAATATTAATTACAAAATACACGTCGCCGTAACGGGCGAGTACCATGCTAGTTACATATAATGGAGGAAGGTTATTTTCTTCATTAAATGACTAAGAAAATATTTATTGCATTTTTAAATAATACAAATTGATATTCAATATGTACAAAATTACAAATGGTTAATGCTATGTATAATAAATTATACTATATATTAAATCCCATCGTGTGCGACACCGTTTTTGGTGTGGGTTTCCCGCCAATTTTACCAGGCTCTTCAGGCCCATTTTTTTGGCCCTTTTCTCACGTCTAGATCTGGCCCATTTGATGATATATCATTTTTCCACGCATGATAACCTAGAACATTCCCATGAATTCTACACACACATACACACGCTCAAATCATATCATCAAAAACCATCATCAATATACACGGATTGGGTGCAGCCAACCATCACATCGGAACCACCACCATAGATACCCCTACCATCGGGGCTAGGGTGTGCTGCGAGGAAGTGAGCCGAGGTCTGGATTAGAAAATTGATGGAGGTATGTGGTTTTATAAGAAAAAAATGATTTCGCTTATGCCTTAATTTTTTTTAGGAAAGTTATAGTCGCCCTGAGTTGTTTATCAATAACAAAAAGGTTTGTAAGCCCTAATTTCATTACCCTTTTGGTTAAAGGTGTTTCAACTTCGTATAAATAGATTAGGGGTTTTGGTGCTTATGTTTTGATTAGCTAGAATTAAAGTTTATTTATGGGATTGATGAGTCAGATTGTGTAATGATTGGTCCTCAAACGGTCAACTTATTATCAACCAAGGATTTGGTCAAAAGAAGTCAAACAGCTCAGAGACGCAATGCAAATGTATCCTGGAGAATACAATGATTCCCCGGGTTCGTTATGTTCCCTGGAGTGTGATATCCTGTGAATGAAAAAGATTCCTGAGTCAAAGAATGTTGAATAGAATATGGTGTGTGTGTTGTAGACAAAAATCAATCACTATAACTAAGGTGAAAAATCTAGTGATTTAAGGCGACTTAAATGCAAATTAAAAAAGATAAAAATAGAAAACTAAACTTAAAAATGATGATGATGAAAATTTAAAAAGAAAATGAAATACTAAATTTAAGAAATTAAAAACAAATACAAATTATTTAAAAAGTTAGAAAATAACTTAGAAAATAAAAGTAAAATTCTAAAAATGTAAAATGACTTAGAAAATAATTAAAAACTTAAAAATCTATTTAACTAATTATTTATATAATTATTATTACTTAAAAACTATTTATAATTACTAAATCAAATTAAAATTACAAAAAGTAAAAGATTATCCTAAAAACTTGCAAATTTAATTTCTAAAAATCTAAAATAACTTAAAATAAAATTTGGAAAATTAAAACTATTTATATTATTATTTAATTACTACTTATTAATTATTAACTATTTATTACTTATTATTAATATAATAAACTAAAAAGAAAATGAAATTTGATTTAGAAAATAAACTAAAAACTTAGAAAAATCTAAAAATGTGTAAAATCTATTTTAGAACTTAAAATATAATTATTATACTAGTTATATAATTATTATTAATTAATTACTACTTATTATCTATTTATAATAATTATTATGTAACTTAAATTAACTCTAATAATGTAATATTAAATTAAAACTAAGAAAATGAAAATGTATTTTTAAAATACTAAAAATAACTTAGAAATAAATATAAAAACTAAAAATACATCTTTTTGTCTTTTTGTGGATTTAATTTTAATTAATAACTACTTATGTATTAATTAACTATTTAACTAATTAAAATTACTAAATATAGCAAAATGACTTATATAATTATGAAAACTTTTATAAAACTAATTAACCATCACAGGAATCCTAAAAAATTATAAAAAGTTTATAAAAATTATTATTTAACTATTTTACTAATTATTTACTTATTTATTAATTATAACTAATTTAAACTATATTAATTAAAAGAAATACAAAGTGAACAGTAAAAATTATAAGAAAATTACTTAAAATACTAAATATTATTTAGAACCTAGAAAAAATATAAAAACTACCTACTGTTTAACAAATTAATACAGAATTAATTACCTAAACAGTTTTACTTAATTACTAATTTAACTAATATTAAATCTAATAAATATTAAACAGAAAAATAAAATTCTAAGAAAATTACTAAAAATACCTAAGGTGACAAACTAATTTTAAAAATTATAAAAACAGGTTATTATTAAGCTAAATTTAAAAAGAGAAAATGAAAATTAAGAAAAATTAAAAATATTAAATAGAAACTATCACTTTTATTAAAAAGTGATTATTTTTGGAATTTTCTTTTTGGAACTTGTTTATACACTGAAAATGGACACTTTTTGTGAAAACACTTTTTATAAAGCTTAAAAATAAGCTGTGTGCAAGCTTAAGCTCAACACAGTTTGACTTTGGTCAAACTAGAGGTGCAAAAGCTAGGAATAAGCTACACAGTGATCACAAATGCATGAAACAGCTATAAACAACTTATATAAACATGAAATGAACCAAAGAGACAAGAAAAGCACACTGGATAAGCCAATAAGCACAAATAAGCTATATGAGCTTAACTGTGTACTACACAGTCCAAAGAGGCACTCTGCAGGCCTTATGGGGCCCACAAATAAGCTCTATGATCCAAAATGAAACTTGAGACTTCAAGTTCACCTGGCAAGCTTCAAAATAAGCCAATAAGCAAACCCTAAGGTCCACTAATGAGCTTATGACAAGCTTATGAAAATTGGTGATTGTCTGAGTAATGGAAATCAATACACAGAAAAGACAAACAAAGATGGCTTATGCAGCCCTACCAAATAAGCTAGAAATGGGAAAATAAGCACTGAGATAAGAAGTTGGGTTGCTTGGCTTCTCAAAGAACCAAAAATCACAAGCTAAGCTCAAGAAATGAGCTTGTGATGAGCTTATGAACTTTGCCAATTACACTGAACACTCAGTGTATTGGTTTGAGTTTTGCAGATAAATAAGGGATAAAATAAGCACTTAAATCAATGAGAAATGACAAATAAGCACTTAGAACATGTAAACAGCCACAAGGGCTTCCCAAATCAACAAATTGCACAATCAAACAAGCTTTAATAAAACTTGTGCAAGCTTATGAAACTAGATATCACAACTGTGCACAGGGCATACTTTTGAAAAAGTGCTTAAAAGAAAGAGCTAAATAAGCAGTTAAATAAGCAAATGAAAAATCAACAAAAATCACACAGAAAGATAAGCAACCAAAGTTTCAAAATCCAAAAGCTCATAACAAGAACTTAAATAACAAAGCCTAGACAAAATCCTACTTTTTATTCAAAAACTGCAGGCATGCATTTTGACTTTTAAAGAAAACTTGGAACTTTGACTTTTATGAACTTTAATCTTGATTTAATCACTGAATAAGGTGTTATAAGCTATAATAAGACTAAATCAAGCAATCCTAACAACTTTGTAACACAAAATCAAAGATTTAGCACTTAACACTTATCACAGATTCAAGAAATTAAGATTCAAAGTGATTTTGACTTTTCACTGAATAACCATTTGATTTTATGACTTGTATGAACTATATAGGACTTAAAAAACATGCAAGGACCAAGAACAACAACACATGAACACTAGAAAACCAAAATGACAGCAAAACCAAACACACTGCAAGATTTATCAAAATGAAATTTTCAAAGAAAATCAAACATTTATAACTAAAGACTGATTTCACACATCAGTCAAACAAAGATTAATCACTTTTAAACACAAAAATCAAACCAAGAACAACAAGAACACAAGAATCCAAGTTTCACTATTTTCACAGTGAAATTGGAATTCAAAGCAAATATGAATTATGACAAACAACAACACTATATTAGACCTTAAACTGACTTAACAACATTAAAGAAACACAAATCAAGCATAAAAACACAGATTCAAGAACAAGAACATGAAATTGCCAAAATCAAAGAAATTGCTTACAAATTGCTCTCCAGCTAATTTCTTCAAAACAAGGACCAATAACCTCCTATAAACCTTCCACAAGGTTACTAACCCAAGGGCAATCCATTATTTCCCCTGCTCCAGCTTGTCTTCATCATGAACTCACAATTTTTATTTTTAACTGTATTTTTGTATTTTTTTGGTATTTTTGCTTTTTGATACTAAACTGAGTTTTATGGTTTCTAAAAGCTTTTAGAAGCTTTCTAGGAGCTTATATGAGCTTATTCAGTCCATAGAACATCAACACAACCACAATTCAAGGTTTTCACTCTTGAAAGGGACAATATCAAAGCATAAATGACAATGTAAAGTAAATACTGAAATTAAAGACTGAAATGTAAATAAGAACAATAGAGAATGATACTGAAATGCTTTAGATTAATAAAAACAGAGTTTCATAAGCTACAAAGTAAATACGAAATACAAATTGCTTAATTAAACTAGATATCTTTTTCTCTTCCTTCTTCTTCCTTATAAGCTTCAATTGGGACCCACAAGCACCTCTGAATATATCCCACTTCATTCCTAGCCATCAGATTGCTCAATTTTGATCCTAGCCATTGAAGTGAATTTGGCGGGAAAAACTGTTGTTGACCGTTTAGTCAACAATTGTAGGTTAGCATTTATTGTGGCGTGTTTTTGAAGAGGGTTATGATGGTTTTGGGTGGCTGAGGTGATGGGCAAGTGGGGTGGAGAGTGGAAGCAGGTGGTGGCAAGGCTAGGAGGTGGTGGTGGCAGGCTAGGAGGGAACGGGGTATAGGGGGGAGTAATATTTTTGTTTTTAAAAATTGGGTTTGGGCTGGGGTTTTGGGCCAGAGAAAAAGAAAAAGAAAAATGGGCTAAAGGGGGTGTTGGGTTTATTGGTTTGGATTTTGGTTTTATAAATAATAAGGATCCGTTTGGTTTGTAAATTAACAAGGACCAAAATTGTAATTTTGCAAACTTCAAGGACTTGTTTTGGTGTTATTTCAAAATTATCACANGTGGCTGGTGGCAGGCTAGGAGTGAGGGGCGGGTGAACGTTTATAAAACGTTTAAATTTAAAACAGGTGGGTTGGGCTGGGGCGTTTTGGGCCAAGGAAAAGAAAAAGAAAAATGGGCTAACGGGGTGGGTGTTTAGGAATTGGATTTGGATTTGGGTTTATTAATAAAAGGGTCCGTTTGGGTTTTATATTCTCACAAGGACTAAATGTGTAATTTCTGGATTTTTAGAGGGGTGGGATTTGACAACTTCCAAAGTATTTTCCAAGGGCCATCTTGCCATATGTGAATAGTATAAGGACCATGGTTGACTTTTCCCATTTTGAAACCCAGGGACCATTTCTGCCAATTTGTGAAACTTCAGGGGACCAAACTTGTAATTTTTCCAATCTTTCACCCAAGGACTATTCTGCCCAAAAGATCAATAATATAAGGACCATATTTTGATAAATTCCAAAGTTTAGACTCCCAGGTTGTTTTTGACAATTTGTAAATTCAGGGACTAGTTTTGCAAACTTTTGAAACTTTTCATCTAAGGACCATTTGAGACAATCATTTGATTTTTAAGGACTTTGGTTGAATTTCCTTTTTTGTTGCCAGGGACTGTATTAGTAAAACTTAGAAAGTTGGGGACTAAAACTGCCAATTATGCAAACTTTGCATGTTTTCAATTGTTTTCACACATTTTTGCATCTAAGACATAAAAAACACTCTTTTGCAATATTTTGATTCATTTTGATGCTTTGTTGGGTGTTTGTGTGTTTTAGCCAGTTTAAATGGTACAAAAATGATGAGTATTGCATGACTCATCATAAATGTTTGTAACTAGCGTTGAACTTTTGGCAAGCCTACTCCATTTCCTCGAGAACATATTTTGGCACGAGGATCACATTTTATAGCAATGTTGAAATCCTCCATAACCTGGTTACAAAACGCTTCGTTAGAACAGTCATTTTCGATCTCGACATTCTGGGAACTTCCACCCAAGTCTCGGCTAACAACGTTTCTTCGTCGCGTGTCCAACGGGTATTCGCTCGTGTTTGTGCCTCCACGTCATCCTCGTCATCCGCTTCCAAATTCACCATGGGTTGTTTTTATGTTTTTGAAGGTTTTGCGAGTTTTTTTTCCTTTACTCCGTGCATCACAGGTGTCTTGTGATGGGGGTTGTGGTACTTTGAATTGTGATTGTGATGGTTGTGATTCATAGAATTATGGTTGGGATTGAAAAAATTGTGGGTGTGATGGTTGTGATGATTGTGGTTGAAAGAATTGTGGTGGTGTATTCATTGGATATTCAAAATTTTGAAATCCTTGTAGTTGATTTTGATGATATGCAAGTTGTAGTTGATAACTTTGATCGGGTGTTATTTGCGTACCAAACGGTGGAATCGTTTGCGAGGAAGAATTTGAGTTTTGGGACGATGGGATACACAGATTCAAGGGGTTCGAAGAAGTCGAGTATTGTTGTAGGTTAGAGTTGAGAAGCGAGGTAAAATACCCATCGGTTGAACTTTGAGTCATTTTTTTTGTGTGTTGAGGTATTGAAAGTAATGTTTTTTGTTAGAGAANCAGGCAATGAAAGAACAAGACAACTCAAAAGGAAAACAAATAAACAACCTCACACAAGTAAACACCTCACAAAACCCAATACCAAACACACGAGTTGTGTGAAAGATCAGCTCACAAAGCCACTAACAGGCCATGAAAGAACAAGACAACTCAAAAGGAAAACAAATAAACAACCTCACACCAGTAAACACCTCACAAAACCCAATACCAAACGCACGAGCTGTGTGAAAGATCAGACAACAAACACTTAACTTAAAAGCTATACCATCACCCACTCATACTTGAGATTTTAAACAATCACAACAATGAAATGAAACCGCAATTGACATAAGAAGCAAGCATCAGTTATCACCAGCTCCACCTTGAACGGTTCCACAACTTTGAGGTCTCACAATCCATTTTTCCCACTCAAAACTTATACTCTTGGACCTTCTGTTTATCCACTCATAGGACTTCAATTGTATGTCTTGAAACAATCTCACTATGCTAGCAGTAGTCCCCTGAAATACTCGATCGTTTCTTCGTTTCCATATCAAATACCCAGCAACACGTAGCACCGCGTTCCACAATTTACGCGACTCTTTACCACAACACCACACCTATGGTTAAATAAATCTCTGACAGTAAATACATTTACTGAGCCCATTCCCCACCAAGCAAAAATCATCTCCCAAACACTCATTGCATCCTCACACGAAACAATACAATGCTCCACTGTTTCAATGAAATTATCACAACACGGACACAATAGAGAATCAAGATCGATACCCTTTTTATCCAACTCCATTCGCACCGGCAATCTCATGATCATAGTCCTCCACAAGAAAACATTTACTGTTTTTGGAACAAGGTTGTTCCATGTTGTTCTGTCTAGACCCGATCCCTCACCAAAAATGGTGTATTATTTATAGTGTGTAAAGTGGGATTATTTTATTATTATTTTTTTAAAAAGAAAAGGGTAACGGATACACTTTTAAGAAGGTGATGGTTGGATTTTACAAATGGTTGGATATTAGAAAACGTACTTCGTCGTTTTTTGCTTTGTTTGCTCGGCGAAAACTAAATGATGAGCTCACGGCAAGTACCCCCGGTATAGCGGTGAGCAAGTGGCTAAGCGCCACGTAGAAACGGCGAGAGCAAAGTTTCATGATACCGTTTGCTCTTAGTAGATATAGATAGGTGGGGGATATGAGGTAATGCGTGTGTTAGGTCTTTAGCACGTGTCAAGTATTTAATGAGGTACACTTTTCATTAAACGATTCTATTCTCTGAATAAGATAACTGTACTTTATGAAGTAGGATCGTCGATTGTTCACACCTTTATACCAATTGTTCGTAATTATTTGACCTTCTTATAATTGCTTTTAGAAATTCGCACTTGTATTTCATGTTTGTTTTATGGATGGACTATTCTTAGTCAAAGAATCGAGCTTTATACAAAGCTCGTCGAAAGAATAAGTATCATTGAGTAACTTCCTTAGCATCTTCAATGTTGGCATTAAAAGTGCCTTTTGCAATAATTTAGTGCCAAAGTGAATCAAAAGTCTTCTCCAATATTAGCACTATATTTAGCACCAACTTAGTGCTATGAATGGTAAAACAATAAATATAGTGTCACAATCTCACACTATATTTCGCACTAATACTATTCATTTTATTTAAACACCACATATTTGTTAACCTTTCATACTTAACTAAAAAAATAAAGTCTAATTTATATAAACTATATTTTTATAAGTTTTACATTATACATTCACGATGAGCCCAATATTGATATATGTTATTTCAACTATATTTTCTATTTGTAGTATCGACGTGTACTCTATAATAGTTAAAAATATTTAGTGCTATACAATAAGTGTTGACATTAGAGATAAGTTTTACGATGAGCCCAATATTGATATAAGTTTTACGTCGATACATTTAAGTGTTGACATTAGAGATACTCTTAATCTCACCAGAGAGTAACGGCTTTTTATCAGGGAGTAAAGATTGCTTCAAGATGTTTTATATCAAAAACAAATATCAACAAATATTCAAAACACTTCACCAATAATAACTATTTACTTTTTATAAAGTAAGCAAAAATGATCACACTATTACAGCATTTACACAAGGGGAGTACCCTGAACAAACTCAGTAAAACCCAAAGCAATTAAACCCAACATAGCAAATCTACCATTCCATAACTCAGCATCTGAAGTCATCAAACCACTTGACTTGGACTCAGCTCTCACTCCTTTAAACAAAGGCACTAACGAAGCTAGAGTCAAGACAACACTTGTCCCAACAAACAAAGTTAGCCCACCGTTAGATATTTGGGTGAACAAGTCTTGGCCATTAGCCAACTCAACACCCAAAGCTGACACAAACCCTATCATGGCTAACCTTCCATTGATTCTTTCTGGTGCTGGCCCACTGAATGCTAACAAGTCTGAGAACTTGGTGCTGACTTTAGGGGCTGGTGGAGGTGGTGGTGGGATGGAGCTCATTGGTGGTGGAGTTGGGGTGGCTGATAGTGGTTTTGAAGAGTCAGTTGAGTTGTCTTGTGGTGGTTGTTGTGACATGCATCTGACAGTCATGGTGGTGGGAGTCTTTTTGTGAAAGTTGAAAGATGGGGTGGTGAGGCGTGTGACTGGTGTTGCTGAGAAGACTGAAGAAGTGGCCATGGTAGTTAATGTGATTGTTTAAGCCTTTAAGGTTGGCGTTAAGTTTGTTGTTTAGAATGTTCACTTGTTTGTGGTGGTTTATAGGAAGAAAAGATGGTAGGGTTTTATAGGAGAGTGTGACTGTATGAGTGTGTGTTCTGAAGAGTGAAGACAAATAAGTGGATACTTATTGGGCCACGATAGTGGCTTTTGGGACTTGTTCACGTGGCTTAAAAAGTGGCCGATGAAGAGAGGTTGTGGTGAAAATGGGTTCGATGTGTTCCATTGATTGTGGTGGGGTACAAAGTGCCAATTGGACGTTTCTAGAGCTGTATTAAGATTTTGCTCAAAAAGTAACAGAGCTGTATTAAGATTCCGTGTTTAGTTCAAACATTTTACTACGGAGTGTTAATTTGCAAAAGGAAAATGATATGTACACTAAAGTATTTTATCCCTACACGGAAAAATATCATGCATAGACTAATTTACCCTTGCAAAAATTTTAACCCTCCTTTGATTTACCCCAAAGTTTATTCATATGGCAAGTGATATGTACACGGATCAAATTGATCCGTACACATAAAAATAAGATGAATTATCCATTTTACCCTCCATATATATTATCCAGTTTTTCTTGATCTTCAAAGCCTACACGTAAATAGTAACAAACTAACAACACCTCTAATTCATCATTCACCTTACTAGTTTCAACAAAATCTTTAAGGCTTTAATCTTCCTCCTCACCTTGTGTTGACATTCTACCGTTGGCACATGAGTACATGACTTTCCGGCACCGCTAACCGAACACATCATGCACAGGTAGTTGTCAACAGCACACTTCATGACTTCTAAGTTAGATGCTCATATGCTCGATCATATCGTATGGCGTTAAATATTCTTTCACTTTTCCATTCTTCTTTTACGACCGGTTATCGAAACCAATAAAGTAGTATATAATAATAAGTATAGTGAGTCTTCTTCATTAAGGAGAATATGGATCTACATTTTACACTCTCAGTAACCAAAATACGAAAAGACATTACATACAAGCCAAGTTGATGAACTGTTACACATTTTGTTCGTTTTGCTTAATATTATAACTAACTGGTGCCGAAAATGTATGCAGCTGTGGCATGGCACCGTGTTTGTCATCACTACATGAAATAATTCATTTAATAAAGATGTATCCAACCTCGTATTTTCATGATTAACTGATTAATATAAGAATTCTACACGAGTTCGCTGAAATTTATTTGAATATAACTCATCGATGATAACGAGATCGAAGACTATTTTAGAAATTGCTTAATTCAAAATTTCAAAGTGATATCTAATAACTTTTAATTGGTTGGTACGCATGTGGAGACGCCGTGAAATTCGTAAAGAAGAGCTCGGGTTTGGAACTTTGGAGCAATGGGTTTTGACTTAAAAAGGGGTAGAATTATGTCGAGGGTAGACTTGTAACTTTACATAAAATTTCTGTGTATTGATAAAAAAACCTCCGTGTAAGTATCATTTCCCTTTGCAAAATGCTGAATAATCAACAACATTGATCGGTTTATGCATTAAAAAAGATTTTTTTTTTTTTAAAAAAAAAAAAAAAAAAAGTTTGTTACGGAAAATGTTTATTACCGAGTCGAAGCCCCGTTTTAGACAGTGTTACTCCACCGTTTTAGATAGCATTACTCCACACCGTGTAGCTAGACTATATTTCGCAATATCGTCTCCCTTGTAACAAGAAAAGGATGTGTATATGATAAAGGTATGAAATGAAAAACATTTAGGTGCAGTTTGGTTGGGGCCTATCAACACTGTGCGCTTGGATTTAGTACAATAACATTTGTTTGGTTGCATAAATGGATGTCAAGTAATGTAATGATGCCCAAAAAGTGAATCCCTACCCCATTTGGTGGTTTCAATATTTCTTTCGGATTTTTTTGTTTTGGAATCGTGCAATGCATTTACAACCACATATTCTTTTAATTATACTTTATATTTAATTTAATTAATCATATTTATTTTTCTTTAGTCATAAAAAATATTATAAAATTCTCAATCCAACTATTATTATTTAATTATTTCTACACTCAAATCCAAATTCAAATCCAAATCCAAATTTAAATCCTTCCGCAAACCAAACGCACCCTTAACCATATAAAGTTTTAAACCACATAATGTTCAGAAAGAAATATAAACCACATGGACCATTTAGTGGTATAAAAATGAGCAATAATATAGTGCAGTTATTACCAAGTACACCATTATGGTATAATGAGCAATAAATTCGTAACCGACTATTTAGGTCCATGTACTTCTATTTGCGCGTGTGTTTTATTTTTAAAATGAAAATGTTGTTGTAAAATATTATAATGGGCTTATGTGTATTCACCATTATCTCAACCCGGCCCATTAGGGTTTACATGTATTTATCTTCCTTATAAATACTTGATACTTGTAACTCATTGAGATCATCTCTTAATAAGAATTCTCTTCCTCATCTCATTCTTGTGTTATTTTTCTTTATATTTTGTAATACGTTATCAGCACGAAGTTTGGTCCAAACAAAAAAAAAGGTAACTTGTTAACTCGTATGGTAATATAATTTTTTTTCTTGAGAAGAACTGTACTCATTTATAGCCATATGTTTGATCATACAGCTTCATGAATTATGTAATGGTAAAACATGATTACAATTTACAAATTAAAACATGCTAAACAGTACACATGATGTTAATATGTGTGCTTCGTATTACATATTTATTTTTCCTACTAGTTTACATTATGATGTTAATATGCTTCATATTACAGATTTATTCTATACAATTTTTTTTTCCTTATTAATCATTAACAAGAATAATAAATGTTCTGTTATGACTGCAAAAGAGAGAACCAATATAACACAACCTCGTGTTGTTGTTTAAGAAAAAATAATTAGAACCTCAAGTTCTAATTTGGTTGTATCAATAGCATAACATCATGTTATGTTTAAAAAGAAAAAGAAAAAAAACAGAACCTCAAAGTTCAAATATGGTTCCTTCAAGAATCAATATGAAAAAAAAAATCATAACCTCATGTTATGAAAAAATATCATAACCTCAAGTTATGAGTTAAAAAAAAATAATAAAAAAAATTAGAACCTCAAGTTCTAATATGGTCTTTTTATAAAGATCAAAATAATAACCTTGCGTTATGTTGAAAAAGAATATTGGAACCTCAAGTTCCAATTTGATTTATATAAATCACTAAGTTTTATTGTTATTAATTTTGTAGTTCTTTATTACATTTGTCTATGTCTTGTTTATTTAGTTTAACGTCGTTATTGTCCGTATTATGATATAGTAAATAACTTCTCAGTTTGATTTAATAAGAATTACGTATCATCAATTAATGACACAATATGAAGGAATTACACTTGTTTCTTATTTTTATTTTTGAGTTATATCAGTAATCTTTTATTTAGCGTAGTACATGAATGCACTAATGTAGTAGTTTTAAATTCTTTGAAAAGCATGATACAATAGTTTTTTTTAAATATATTTTCTAATGTAAAAATCAGTGTGCTTAAGATATATTATTACTCGTATTATATATAAAAGTTGCAATTAAGTGCTTGGTATATATTAATACCGAATAAACTAAAACATGTTGATCTAGCTAGTTGATACATAGTATGTTTTAGTATCAAGTTTGTTTACAGTTACAACATAACATGTTTATCCATTTACTAGCGTTTGCTATACGAATAAGCTTAAGCATCTGATCTGCGTCTCGATAAACTAAAAAGTGCATAATGACAATTATCGAAAACAATAAAGTTATTTGCTAGATTTAGTGTATGAGAAATATTTGACACCAAATATTATAGTACTCTTTAAAGCTCGTTTTTTATACCGGTCCACCTACTATTGTTATGCTCTATTAGAAGTGCTAATTTCAGTGTTCTTCGTGAGGACCTTAAAAGGGAATACTTAACGATGAAAGATTCGTTAAATTATGGTAAGATCTCAAGGATACATTACCACACAAAAGCAAGTAATATTCCCAAAAATCTCGCTATGATTGTATGCACCTTAAGCTGCATTAAAAAAAAGCATAAGCGAGTTCGGTCTCAAAATTTCAGTGTTAGATCTGAATTAAAAAGAAAATATATAACGGTGAAAGATCCGTTAAATGTATGTCAAAATCTAAAAGAAAGATTTAACCTTCATAAGCAACAGATTCTTGCAAATGCGAGCACATTTGAAAAGAAAAAATGCGATGAGATGGTTAATGCCTCGGATATACTCATATATCGAGAACGATGCTTTGATATAAAAGCAATGGGCATGTTTGAACAAACACGATAAACCCGTTTACTAACTTTGCTCCATATTGTCGTGTTAAAAGAAAATGGTTGGCAACCTCAAGTTGCAACATAATGACCTCCATTCCTTTTAAGTGAATGTGATGAAGTGATGAACATAAAAATGTCCATTCCCTCAAATGAATGTGATAAAATGGTCAACATAAGATCTCAATTCTCTCAAAATGAATGTGATCGTATAACGATAAATGATTAACGATCATTTATTAAAGTCATAGATATGGTCATAGTAAAGTGAAAATTGACCAACCATGGCAAAATAAGTACGGAGTAAAAGAAAATGTCATGTATGAAAAATACAAGTGTGTCAAATATATTACATACTATCTCCATAGATGTAAGAATCTATGCTAATATATTTTGAGATTTACATGAATGCTCCGTAAAAGAAAATTGTTACGAGGAATGAAATTTTCAATTTAATGATGCATTATATTCCCTTGCATCTTCCTCGACAAGCCATAACATAAATTTATGTGCCAAAATTATATTATTATGAGGCATGACCGGTTGGACCATCCCGAGTCAATGATGATGCAAATATATAAAAGAACCATGAGTTTATTCAATGATTTTTTTTCATTGTCTTTATTGCTCTCAATAGAAGTTAATACTTCACCTACCACCATCAAATTAAAGTAAGGGCTCATTCCCTTATATTTTGGAAAATATCCAAAAGAGAGATATATATAGGCCTATACAAGTGCCATTTAGATCATTTTGATTTTAAAATCGATGCATCGTCAAAATGATCATGAAAGACGCAACATGAAGTTAGCGTGATTAATGACTCCGCTTATAAGAAGCGAGCACGTTTTCCATATTATGTTTTTGGAAATGGTGGTTAGTAACTTCAAGTATTTGGTAATTAGTTAAACAAGTGTTGAACACTTGTAGCTCATGTTGGTAAGCGAAATGCTTTTGTTGAAGCGTTTATAAACGTTTTCAATTAATTACAAAGCCAATAATTATGAGAGCAAAATTAATGATTTATGGGGCATGTTATTTAAATAATAGAACATAAATTTGCATCATGCCAAAAGTTATAATGATTCTCCCCATTTTAATGGTTTTTCGGTCACAAACCATATATCCCATCTAAGAGTCATGTAGTTGTGCGGTTTATATTTTAGTGAATCCACCACAACGCACAAAGTGGGATATTAAGAATGATAATTCATTCAGGGGGAGAGAATGAGCAGCAAAAATTTGGAATGAATTATAATAATGTAAATGTTGATCCTCACAACACTAATGAATATGAACTTGAAGTTCAAAATAATTCATTTTTCTGATCTAGAAATTGCCAAAAATATTTNAAAAAAGAATTGAATCAAGTCAATAGTACTATCGTATCTAATGATGCGCAAGATAGTGAATTTATCACAAAAGAGCGCTATAATAACAGTGAGGATCTTGGAAATAATCTTGCAAGAAGTGCAGTTGTAAAATGATTGCCCATAATGTAAAGACGCAAGTAACTAGTGAAAGATTGAAGTCTCTTGTGATGAGACATATGGGACTTAAAGTCCATACACATGAATGTGTAAACTTATTGGATTAATATATGTCTTTTTAAGAAAGCGAAATTAATGTGCTGAATTTACATTTTCGCAAAGACATGAAAATAATAATGAGACATGATCTCATGTGGTGGATCGAATAAGTATTTTGATATTATATAAGTCAGGCAATATGAGAAATATTGATATGCGCCTAAAAAATAAATATAAGTGTTCATATGATGCTGAGATTCCTAAAAGGATATTAAATACATGAAGCATGTCTTGTGCTTTAAATGCTTAGAGCATATAAGAAAAATTCTCGAGAATACTACTTGATCAAACCGAATAAATCATTGTATGAGATCAAGAAATATGAGCATAATTGTTACAATCGCCTTAGTCAATGGGACATGGAAATGATTATGTTTGCCCATGGAATTTATAAAGATATCTGGATTTGACTATGGTATGTCAATGAAACTCGTTGAGAGTTTATGAAGGTGATTGAATACTTAGAAATTAAATTTGAAATAAAAGACAAAGTTCGTCTTAATATATGAATTGAACATCTTAAGGATAAATTCCTTGTGAATTAAGAAAGTCAAAATAACATGTTAAATGTAATTTATGTTGATAGATGACGCTCAAGGAAATAAGGTCACATGATGCCAAAAAGTCTCTTTTTGACTTATAAAGATGACCTTCACAAAATTTTGAAAGTGTCATTCTTAAATCCATATGAAACATTGATTCTTTTCGCCGTGATCATACATGATATATTATATCATCTTCTTTAATTTTTTTTGGCATTGCCTAACTTATGAAGTACGAAGAAGTACTTGAATCAGATGTATGACGTATGTTTAATCCTTATGGATATATGAACAGCATGTGGAGAATCATTGTTCATGCGAGAATCAAACATGTTTATCATATCAAGACACTTACTATTTTGGTATTGAAAAGGTTGGAGTAATGTGATCTTCATGGGAAGAAAATACGTGTTGCACTCTTTTTTCCTTGACCATGGTTTTGTAGCCACTTGGTTTTCCTGGTAAGGTTTTTGATGAGGTAACATCCCTAGGCATATGAAAGATTATGTACTCTTTTTCCTTCACTAGATTTTTTTTTTCTACTGGGTTTTATCTTGTAAGGTTTTAACGAGGCATAATCCTCACATGAACATCCAAGAAGAATGTGGATTCGATTCTATCAAAAGAAGTCCAACTTTATTGTATGAAGACAATGCCGCGTGCATGGCTCAAATCAAGGAAAGATTTATTCACAAAATCATTTTCGACAAAAGTATTATCTGAGCAACTGCTTCAGAATATTGATATTCGACGCTTGAAAGATATACATTAAATTGAGGAGGAGCATTATGCGCACTGCACTCTTTTTCCCTTCATCAATTTTTTTTATCCCACTGGGTTTTTCTTGATAAGGTTTTTAATGAGGCAGTCTATAGCGTATGATAAACGGTGAATATCCAAGGAGGAGTGTTGTAAAATATTATAATGGGCTTATGTGTATTCACCATTATCTCAACCCGGCCCATTAGGGTTTACATGTATTTATCTTCCTTATAAATACTTGATACTTGTAACTCATTGAGATCATCTCTTAATAAGAATTCTCTTCCTCATCTCATTCTTGTGTTATTTTTCTTTATATTTTGTAACAAATGTGATAATTTCGTGATTATCTGGGGTATAAAGAGACAATTGAGGCCCAACACACTTTAGGCTTAATATATGGCCACCTCGCAAGGGCCTAAAGGCTAATAGTCCAAAGCTTTACAAGCTGAGACAGCTGAGTAAGATAGTAAACTAGTTGATTATGCAATACACATCTCCAATGGTAATATTGTTTGTATATGCTAGACGATAAAACCTCACTTGTTTGGGTCTCGTTGATACCAAACTTGGCTGCTACAAGATGGCTTGCTGAGGCGTCAATCTTAACCACCGTACCGAACCTTGAGTAGCTCTGGAGGCTCTTCTTCCATTATACCAGAACCTGTTGTGGACAAGTATTCCCGAAGGGTTGTTTTACGGTCAGCAATATACGTATGATCCAAGAAGTTGTCGTATACTTCATTTCCAAGATTTTTTGCCGCCAATACACTACACAAGAAGTTTTCATTTATCACTTAAACTTCAAATGTGTGCTAGAAATGTACAATTGTGTAACGATAACTTACCAATGCCGACAATATACACGGCAAGGCAAAACATCATCTCTCCAAATCTTGTCAACACCAAATCGTCCATACCTTTCGTGGTAGATATCCTGCCTTCCTGCAAAAATTTGGACAGAATGTTTAAAATGATATCAATACATGTGGTAGCTTTACAAGCAGATCAGAATCAGAACTAAGGCTGTAAGTGGTAGCAGAAAATTGCTGATCGCCATTCAGAAATCAGTAATACTTTTCAAAATGATTACGGGACAAATTCAAATAAGAATTCATTTATGTTAAACCACTATGACGAAATCAAATATTAATGAAGAGAAATATTTAATTTTTTATTCCTTGTACAAGCCTCAATTAAAGAGCCAAATACATCTAGATGTACGTATTTCAAGTTGAACAGTCTCTATGCTACAATGCTAGAGCAGATAATAGATAGCATCGTTTCATTCAGTCTATCCAATCTACGTTTAAAAACCACGTTACTAGTGTCCAAAGTTCATACTTCACCCATAGTCAGACAAGAGAAACAAACATGAATCATGAAATTTAACCATCTTTTCTAAGTCAAACGTTATCTAAAGTAACATGTAAAAGAAACTCAAATTTTGGTTCAGACCCGGAATACCTTTGCATCTATTCTGAAAATATTCCTCATCACTATAACGTGCACAAAGCACCTGTATCAACAACCAAAGATATTATCATTCTTACAAGCAGATTAAAGAAATGAAAGCCCACTTATATTTAGGAGAGATGTTGGTCAGGTGTCACTCACAGCGGGACTAGCATACTGGTTGCCTTCCAATGTTTTAGGTTGGACCTTTATAAACAACATAACATCGTTAGGACTAAGCACAAAATTTGGAGAATGATAGATTCCTATGCAACCAATTAGATAGTAACTTACAGCTAAAAAACGGAATTCATGCTCCCTTTCAATGTAGGATGGAATCTGATCACAACAATAATGATTTCGATGGGTCACTTATCTTCAAAAATTTGTATAGGATATAACAAATATCAAAATACATACCTCTGACTTTTTAATCTCAAAAACAGTAACGATAAGTGATTCACCTTCACATGGTTCCACGCTCAAGCTTGAAATTTCCTGAACACATATAAAAACTATCATCTCATCACCACATACAATTTATCTTCTATCTCGAACAATAAATATTCAAAAACATATATCGGAGATAAAACCTACTCGTTATCTGAAAAATTATAAGCCTCTTGTAAAAACATTTGTCACAAAAATAAATTTGTGAATTAAAAGAATTTCTCACAAATATGCATAGAATACCTTGGTTTCAGGCTTAGCGATTCCACGTTCGAAAAAGATCGGAGCAACATGAGCAAAAACACGTCGAAATCCGTTTAGTTTTGCAACTCTAAAGTTAACCAGATCTGGAAATGTACTCCTGGCACTCCTCTCTAATATTAGCTCAAATTAGTAATCATTGTATATCTATTACAATTAGCATCATCAAATAAACTAGATAGAATAATTGGACTTTTCCTCTCAACAGTCAATGGAAAGAGAAAACAACAACAACATCAACAAGGGAAACAACAATGATGATGGAGAATGGAGGACGGTAACCAACCGCAAGAAGAAGAGCACCAAACAGCAAACCATCTCGTATTTCTTCACAGATATACCGATGGGATGGAACGACGTAGCACTATGGAAGACCTTTGCAAAATATGGTAGGATTTCCGACGTTTATATTGCTAAGAAGAAGACTCTTACCGGAAAAACTTTTGGGTTTGCCAGATTCACCGATGTTCAAAACCCAAAAACCTTCGAATCAACTCTAAACTCGATCACTGTTGGAACTCAACGCATCTCGGTGAACATTGCAAGATACCAAAATGGTCGTAACAACTCCACACGACAACAACCTCATAACTTGACACACCACCATCAACCAAAGAACACCTCGGAACCTCGCCACCTCGCCAACATACCCATCGATAAATCCTATGCACACATTTTAAACACCAAAACACCATCAAAAACATCACAACCACCTAAACCCATTACCATACACTCGTGTCCTGATCTCACAACATCACTTGAACACTCCTTAGTCGGTGAGCTCTTTACAATCGAAACCTTACCCAACCTCCACACCATTTGCACGGAAAACGGCCTACCTGATATCAGAGTTAAATACCTCGGTGGCTTCTCTGTTCTAATCATACTTAACCAACACATCACAGCCGACACTTTCCTCTCAAATACATCAATTGTCAATTGCTTTAAAACCCTAAACCTATGGAATAACAAGTTTTATCTTAAAGATAGATTGACTTGGCTAGCCATCGAAGGGTTACCCCCACAAGCTTGGCATGAAGCCGCTTTCACGCGAATTGCCAAAGATTGGGGTGAGATAGTTTTTCCAGAAAAATGTGATGACTCAAATAACAACCTTGTCACTGGAAGGGTTTGTATACGCACTAGTCACATGGATTTCATTCAACACACCTTGCCAGTAATTGTGGATGGGGTCAATGTTTGTGTTAGAGTGCGCGAAATTCCAGATGAATGCGATGAATTCATCCCCCCAGTAAAGCCGGTTTCAACAGAAGAGGATGACGAGAATGACGAGGTTGCCACAAATCAAAGAGATGATGAAGACGACGAGGAGGACCTATATGATGATGACTCGGACAGCGGCATGTTCTATGATGATAGAGCTGATGAATAAAAAAATGAAGGGGGATGGATTAAGAATGATGATATTGAATCTTCAGCTAGAACATACAAAAGTTCTGATGATGCTGTGGTTGAAAAAGTACGGCGAGATTTGAATCTTCAGGCGAGTCCACAAAGTCAAACCTCGAACAATGCGGAGTCACAAATAAGGAATGTAATTCATGAGATTTCCTCATCTTTTGTTTTGGATTCCCAAATTAATGAAACGACAACCTTGGGGACCACACTTGCAGAAGATAGCGTAGAGAGAGGAGCTTCACCAGTCCATCAAACTGACGGCGTGCACCCACGTGAAGGCAAAAGGTATGTTTCTTCTACTAATTGTAACATGGAGGACCCCACTAATTCTTCTCACAAAAGTTTACAAAAGGTTACTGATAACTCACCTAGCCAATTTAAACCCAACGAGCCCATACCCCACATTTCTAATTTACCAACTATTTGGCCCACCATGAACTCTCCCACACATAACATTATTCGGCCCAATTCCACAAAAATCACTTGTGTGTACAAAAGAGGAAAAAACATTCACAATACCTCTGCTTCCTCCCCTGCTCCCTGCAATATTCCCACACTCAAACCTCATCCCAAAAAACCAACCAAATTCACATCACTTAAACTCATTCACCCAATATATGGTATCAAAACAAACACAACCAAGAGTAAATCTAGCTCACGTAACACCATTTCTTCCTCTTCCAACACCTCCCTCTCCAATAATGATTCTAACATCCAACGGTGCAACAAGAGGTTAATAGATAACTTTACCCCCAATGAAAATTTTTGTGATCACGAAGTGTCAAAAACCATTGAAGTTGGCAGTTTAATTGGATATGACTTGGCGAGTAGAGAGAATGAAGTTAATGAAGTCATTGGTGTCAAACATGTGGATCAATGATTGTAGGGTCCTTAAATATAAATGGAGTGGGCACCGCTCCAAAAAAGAAANGATATGACTTGGCGAGTAGAGAGAATGAAGTTAATGAAGTCATTGGTGTCAAACATGTGGATCAATGATTGTAGGGTCCTTAAATATAAATGGAGTGGGCACCGCTCCAAAAAAGAAATTGGTGAGAAAATTTTGCAAGGATAACAATCTGAATTTTATTGGCATTCAAGAGTCAAAATCAATTTTGGATGATGCCTCTTTCATTCATTCACTTTGGGGTAATAACAACTGTGACTTTGCTCTTAAGAAGTCCAATGGTAGTTCAGGTGGTATAATTGCATTATGGGATGACTCTTTGTTTCAAAAACATAAAGTCATAAATAATGAGGAAGGCTTCATTGCTGTTTATGGGGAATGGATAAAAACTGGGATTGCTT
The DNA here is from genome assembly GCA_014162995.1 of Artemisia annua. Taxonomy (NCBI): domain Eukaryota; kingdom Viridiplantae; phylum Streptophyta; class Magnoliopsida; order Asterales; family Asteraceae; genus Artemisia; species Artemisia annua. Next base: position 224,097 of record LBNU01030454.1, read on the forward strand.
GCCTTATGATTGTAGTCTATGCTCCCCAAGATTTCACAAAAAAATGTACTCTTTGGAATAGACTCCACAATCTGGTGATTTCTTTCAACAATATGTCCATCATTCTTGGTGACTTCAATGAGGTTCGTTTTGATACCGAAAGGATGGGTTCTTTGTTTTGCAAATATGGCGCAAAACGTTTCAACGAGTTTATAAACAATACCGAGCTCGTGGATTTACCTATGGGGGGAAGGAAGTTTACTCGCATGGACAAATATGGAACTAAATTGAGCAAATTGGATCGTATTCTGGTCTCACGCCATTTTCTTTCTAAATGGCCAAATGCTCAGCTTCTTGCTTTACCTCGCGATCTGTCAGACCATTGTCCCATCGTGTTGAAAACCCATTCCGGGGACTACGGGGCCATTCCATTCAAGTTCTTCAATTCTTGGTTGCTCAATGGTGATTTTCCTACATTGCTTTCTCAAGCTTGGCCCAAAACCACCCATACCGCCACCCAACAAAATATTCAGCACCCCGCCATCATTTTAAAATCAAAATTTCAGTGTCTCAAAAAGGCCATTAGAGCTTGGAGAAAAGATGTGGTGTTCAAGAATGATTCTTTAGTTCGTGAACTTAAGGACAAAGTAGACTTTCTTGAGCTAAAGGCCGAAAATGGCGGTCTTGACCCTCATGAAATCGAGGAACGACTTGCCTGGTTGAAAAAAATAGAAGAACTCGAACATCTAACGAGGCTTGATCTCTTGCAAAAAGCTAAAATTAGATGGGCTATTGAAGGTGATGAAAACTCTAAGTTTTTTCATGGAATGCTTAACAACAACTTCTCAAGGTCAAGAATCAATGGCATTTCCATCAACGGATATTGGGTTTCGGATCCTCCACTGGTAATCTCTCACATCTTCAACTTTCACAAAATCAAATTTCAAGATAACTCCACATCCCGACCCCGCTTCACTAGCAACCTGTTCAAAACCTTGTCCAACTTTGAAATATCGCTCTTAGATGCTCCAATCTCCATTAATGAGATTAAAGAGGCGGTTTGGGATTGTGGTGGAAGTAAAACACCAGGTCCTGATGGGTTTACATTTAAATTCATCAAACACTATTGGGACTCAATCGGTAAAGATTTCATTGAAATGGTTAAGCGTTTTGAAATTGATGGTCTCATTCCAAGGGGTTGTAACTCTTCATTCATCACTTTAATCCCAAAAAAAAGTGACCCAACAGACATTAATGAGTATAGACCCATTAGCCTCATTGGATGTCAATACAAAGTAATTGCCAAAGTCCTTGCCAATAGACTACAACAAGTGGTCCATTCGGTTGTAAGTGAAGTTCAAACGGCTTACTTAAAAGGAAGACAAATCATCGATGGTCCTCTTATGGTGAATGAAATCATTTCTTGGGCGACTAAAAAGAAAGACCGTCTTTTTCTTTTTAAGGTCGACTTTGAAAAAGCCTTTGACTCGCTTGATTGGAAATTTTTAGATCATACAATGGAGCAAATGGGGTTTAGCAACAAATGGAGGAAATGGATTCATGGTTGTCTAAATTCGGCATACGCCTCTACAAGAGACATTACACCCGATATGTGACAAAACTATCTAACTTGTCTGATACAACAGAACTCTGGCAAAGACAACAGACCAGCAAAGCTACTAGCATACTCCCTTCAAACAACATACAACACCTCTATTTACCTTTTGAAACATGCACCATTACCATCTAGCTACATTTCCACTCACCTTCCCACCTAAACCACTCAACCAACATCCACAGTAGTCAAGGTAGGAAGATAAATGGCATCACTAGGCACCCATGCATAACCCATCCAATCAAGAGCAATACCAAGTAACCTACATTTCCATCTCTACAAAATGGCTTCAGTTACTTGGGAACACATACCTTGTTTGCAGACCAACCATTACCTCCTTTAGCATTCACTCCTCGCTATTCCACCCATCATACACTGCCTACCCAAACCATATACCATTCACAATGATTGCCCTATAGTATGGTACATCCTTACAGTTAGACCTCTCACTAATCCATCAAAGCGTAAATAGTTCCCTCCCAAGGCCAAACTACATAAGAAAATGAGGATCATATGAGTACAGTCACACCATTAGAACTCCAAGTACTAGGGACAATCCATTGTTATGGTTTGCATAAGAGAAACACTTTGATTTACATTTAAGAGAGATCAAAATGTGTAAGCTTCAGCATTTGGACCTTAATACCAAACACCCCTTTTATCCAACTTCAGAGAAAACTATCTGATGTGCAGAAGAACTTTCAGCAGGCTAAACTCATAACCAAACACCCTTTTAAGTCATAAACCCAAAAATACTGCTAGAGAAACTAAATACAGCTACCACCATGCTCCAAAATTAGCTCAAGAGACTAGCCTAGATTTAAAGAAACTGCTCTGGGACACACTGAGAATACAAAAGAGCAGTTGGACTATGACTGAGAATACAAACTAACTTCCACCACTCCACAGTTGGACTATGACTATTAAGGTCAAAATTGACATCATTAACATTAAAGTCAACCTCTGTACCTTTATTATTTCTCCACACAATTTTGTCCTCCAAATCATCATTAATCACTGGAACATCCAAGCTGGTAATAGAATGAAATTTTTCATACCGTTCTCCAGGCCATAACCATGTCCCATGCTCAATCACATCACAAACTTTTAGCTCATCATGCAATCTAGCATCATAAATGTCTCTATGGGTCACTAACTGAGACAGAGGACCTATATTACACCATTTATCATACCACAAAGATGTAGACTGGCCATTGCCTATCTTGTACCATACCTTCTCCCTGATTAAATCTCTAATGCCAAGAAGGCTTTTCCAACCCCAGCTATCACTATTTTCAGTTTCAATACTCCAAATACTCCTTCCTTTTAATTTGACTGTGTGAACCCATTTGACCCATAAAGTATCTTTTTTGACTGCTATATTCCAAATGTGTTTAGCAAGTAAGGCTTGATTCCAAATCTGCAAATCTTTCAAACCCAAACCTCCTTGGTTTTTGGGCCTGCAGATGGCTGACCAGGCAACTTTTGCCTTCCCTTTAGCTGTATCTCCTTTATTCCATAAAAAACACTTCAAGAGCTTATTAATTTCATTAATGGTTATAAACCGGGTATAAACCCTTTAGCCAAAAAAATTTCATTAATGGTGTTTTAGGAATGAGAAATACTGTAGCCCAGTGGACATGAATGGACTCAAGAACAGCAGCTATAAGTTGAAGTCTCCCTGCATATGAGAAACACATATTCTTCCAATTCTTGACTCTAGCTTTTATTTTATCCAATAAGCACCCACAGTCCTTGACACTCAATCTCTTAGCAATCAAAGGCACACCCATATACTTAACTGGAAATTTTCCCACAACAAAAGGAAGCACAGAACTGACAACATCCTTTTCTTCATCATTCATACTCACAAAAAAGAACAATACTCTTAGAATTATTAGGAAGAAGACCCAAGGATTTTTTTAATAACTTGTACAGATGTCTTATCCCCATGGCACATGACTAACAAGTCATCTGCAAAACAGACATGGGACAACTTGACAGCTTTACAGCCAAAGTGGTATTGGAATTTTTGCTCTAGCTCAATTTCTCTTCCAAGTAACAATGTGAACACCTCCATGATTAGAGTGAAAAGGTAAGGAGCCATAGGATCTCTTTGCCTCAACCCTCTCCCTCCTTTGAAAAATCCAATTCTATCTCCATTAACATTAAGTGTAAATACTTTGAAAAAGCCTTTGACTCGCTTGATTGGAAATTTTTAGATCATACAATGGAGCAAATGGGGTTTAGCAACAAATGGAGGAAATGGATTCATGGTTGTCTAAATTCGGCATACGCCTCGGTTCTTGTAAATGGATCACCAACAAAAGAATTCAAAATTCAAAAAGGATTACGCCAAGGTGATCCCCTCTCGCCATTCCTCTTCATTATTGCAATGGAAGCTCTCCATGTCACACTTCAAGAAGCAAAATCAAAACAGTTATTTGAAGGGGTCAAAGTGGGTTTTAATGAGGTTGATATCTCTCACCTACAATATGCGGATGATGCTCTTATTTTGGGTAAATGGTCTATTGAAAATGCAAAAAACCTTTGTAGAATCTTGAGATGTTTCCACATGTCATCCGGTTTAAAAGTTAACTTCTCAAAAAGTAAACTTTTCGGTGTTGGTGTGACACTCAATGAAACGGAAAGAGTTTCTTCTATACTCTCTTGCAAACCATCCATACTTCCTTGTGTCTATCTTGGCCTTCCAATTGGTGCCAATATGAATAAAGTGGCGAATTGGAAACCGATTGTTGAAAAATTCCAGAAAAGACTTACTTCTTGGAAAGCAAGAACCCTCTCATTTGGTGGTAGACTCACTCTTATTAGATCGGTTCTTGGTGCTCTTGGTACGTATTACTTCTCATTGTTTAAGGCTCCAAAAGGTGTGATTAGCTACCTTGAGAGATTAAGGCGTAACTTCTTTTGGGGTGGTTCAATAGATTCAAACAAGTTACCTTGGATTGCTTGGAAGAAAGTTTGCTCTTCTAAGAGTTGTGGAGGTCTTGGTATTGGTAGCCTTTATGCTTCCAACATTGCCATGGTGACAAAATGGTGGTGGAGATTTCATAAAGAACCAAGTGCGCTTTGGAGACAAATCATAGTTTCCATCCATGGTGATCAAGGAGGCATAGGTAATGAGCTAAACAACAATCGAGGGCTGCCTTCAAGCACATGGAAATCAATTGGCGACTTAAACAATCATCTGGCAAGTGTTGATATTAACCTACATTCGACTTTTGTTCGTAAAGTTGGAGATGGTTATTCTTTTGATTTCTGGAACGAGCACTGGATAGGCGATTGCAATCTTCAAACAACATATCCTAGGCTTTACATGCTGGAAAACGACAAGCACTGTAAGATTTATGAAAGGGTTACTATTGTTGATGGGGTTCAAACGTTAAACTGGAATTGGAGACGGCCCATTAGGGATGGGCCTGAAAGTGAACAACTCAGCGGGCTACTCATCCAGCTTAGAGACTTAAACCTATCTAACACCCCTGATACTTGGAACTACACACTCGATCCATCCCTTTTGTTCTCTGTCTCATCATTCAGACGCCATGTTGAAAGTTGTTGCTTGTCATCATCTCTTGATCCAGTAAGGTGGAACAAACATCTTCCCATTAAGGTTAACATCCATGCTTGGAGACTATGTATGGATCGATTACCTACAAGGGTTAATTTAGACAAAAAAGGAATCGATCTTGATTCTGTAAGATGTCCGGTATGTGATGGCGACATTGAAACAACAAAGCATTTGTTCATCGAATGTCCGGTTGCTGTCGAGTTATGGAAAATGGTCTCGGCTTGGTGGGATGTTGGAGATTATCCTAGAGATATTCAAGGCTTATCCATGTGGGGTGATTCGGTGAACTTAAATAGCTTTTCTAAAGGTTGTTTTGATGTTGTTATACAAACAACATTTTGGATCTTATGGAGATTTAGGAATAGAGTTTTCTTTGGTGATAAACCCCCGCGGAAGGATACTCTAGGTGAAGAAATCAAAGTGCTTTCCCATTCTTGGATCCTCCATAGGCATAAAAAAGCAAATCCTACTTGGTTTGAGTGGATTTGTAATCCTAATCATGCTTGTACAAATTCTTTGTAATCTTTCTTGTTGTATTATTTCGCTTCTAGTTTCTTACTAGATAGTCTTTCGTTATAATAAAATGCCGTTCAAAAAAAAAGACGTTCCATGATCCATTGCACCATTTTCACATGAAATCCAAATCCTTCAAGTAAGCTCCTCAGAAACTCCCAATTAACTGTATAATAAGCTTTTTGAATGTCTATTTTGAAGGCAACTCTTTTTTGGACCTCCTTTTCTATTATACCCATTCATGATTTCGTGAGTCATACTTATTGTTTTGTCAAAACATATATGACATACTAAGCATTTGTAAAAATATGACAAAAACTGAATAAAATTTTATTAAGTTTAACCCTTTACAAAAAATTACTTTAATTTGACTTGTTATCTCACGCGTTCAACTCGCCCAAGTTTTCACCTATAGCCACAACAGTAAACCAAACACGAGCTAAAAAAATCAGTAGCACTGTGTCTAATTTCGATGTGTTATATCAAGATGTCAGGTGACGATCAATATTGGGAGAAAAAGTTACCAGAGAATTATGAACGTTGTATCAAGATGTCTGACAAACCTTTAGACTACACCACCAAAAAGGAGCTTTACCTAATTTTTTGTAACGGTTTCCTTGCCAAAAAGAGTGAATTGGTAATAATTTTCTTGTGGTAATAAAGTCGATACATATTTTGTTTTTGATAGATTCCATAAACAAACAAACACTGTTAGAGTTTGTTTGACAAAAAATAATAATTATAGTTATTTTTCAATCAAAATGAAAAAACACACTTATATCATTTTTTTGAAGTTAAAGATCTTATTAACCGTTGATCGTTAAGTAAAACGAATTATCATCATTTCGAACATAAGATCATTTTTCATTAGACAAACACTTCTATATACTTTCAACGAACTTGTTTTACGACTTCTTTTCTGTGAATGCTGAAATTTATGTCTTGAAAATCGAAGTGCGCTTCTATTAAAAAATAAAAAGATTATTGTCGTGATGATATATTTTGTCCCTTAACGATTTACAATTTGAAAGATTATTGGACTACTAAATTAGGTCCTTTTTGTTTCACTTAAAAAATAAGTAGCTACTAGTAGTATTTATTCATTTGGTCTTTTTGTTTATCTTTATTAAACTCACCGTCACCTAATTGATATTTATTAAACTCACCTCTACCTAACATGAACATATATCATTCAGTCATATGCTTATCCATGATCTTCTAACATTTTAAAATCTTTATTTGGTCAACAGTGGTTTTCAATTTGCAAATCAACCCACGGGATCTGTTCATTACGATCGTCGGCTAATAAAATCATAAGCTTACTTCCCAAAAGTACTCTTATATCTCTATCCGAATCAAGGTTCTCCATACCTAAACTCGACTACAGATGTATCTTTTATCTTGTAATTAAGATAAGAGTCTTTCTTCTCTTCAAGATTTCCAACTGATCTGATTTTATTTGTCAACAGGTTCAGTTTGGTGACAAAACTTGATAATTCTAGATATTTTAAGGGGCCTTTTTTGTTCGAAACAACACTTGAGTCAGTTATGTTTTCACCTCAGTATACCTATGCATGCTATCTTTTGTTTAAATTTAGCGACGACAATCCCCGCATACCGGATAATACTGTTTTGTTCGAAACTGAGTGCCAGTTGGATAGAATTTCTATGGGTATAATAGTGGAATCATATTTGAGTACGGATATACCCAAAATCAAGCCAAAGAATGATTATGGATTGCATTACTCATCAAATTATATAGTGAGAGCACAAGGACTTGCAATGAAAAAGGATCGAACGCATCTGTGGTATACAATGATGGGGTATAGGATTGAAGAAAGGAAGGATGGCTGGATGGAGGCCATGTTGTTCAAACCAACAATCAAGTTACAAGATCAGAAAAATGGTTGCATTCTCCGGATATATTTAAAGTTATTAAAGGATGAGGTAAACGGAATGATTATAGAGGGCTTCGAGTTTAGGCCATATATATAGGTTTGCAAGGCGGATCAATCCAGAAATTTATAAAAAGGTATGTACTTATTGTGAAAAGATCAATATTTTAAAACAATTTTTTTTTACACAGACATATGCCATACATACAGTATCGCTCAAGTATGTTTGCCTTTGATCTACACCTTCTTCAATCTATAAACACAGCTCAAAGAAAAATGTCATAGTTTTATCTTTTCTCTCACCCTTGTAACTAAGCTGACTAAACACTCTTGAAATATATAATTTGTAACAACACCAACATAACTGGATGCTTTTCCATATCTCGAAATGTGTTGGTTGTGTTTATGTGTGTTTATTGTGCAATTTTATGTATTTAACTTCCAGGTTTCCTTTGTGTAAATATGTATAAAAAATACCCCCAAGTTTATAAGGGTTTTTTTTTTTTTTTTTTTTTCCTCCTTGAAATTGAATGGACTTTCACAACATATCTCAACTTTGAGTGACCTAGATCATGTGAACAGAATAATCTTACTCTTATGCTTCTTATGTATTATTATAAAACACTAAGGACCAAATATGTTAGAAAGAAACTTAGTAACTAACTTGTTAGTTAATTCGGTTGGCAAACAAACCGAAGGGTCACAATGGTTGAATCATACCGATTCATACCTTATATATATGTAAACATTCACTCGATTTTAATGGTTAGAAGATTAGACAAATTTACTTATTCAATATTCACTTTGCAACTTATAATATCGATCTAGTTTTGGGACAACTTTTGGCATCAAGAGCAAGGGTTATACACGAAACAAATTTCTGTTTCTACATAACAAAAACATAACGAGAAGGCCATAGAAGAACACGCTGAAAAAAAGAAAAACATCCTTGTTTTTTTTCAGTAAGGAACGATTTGTTTTTTTATCTTCCAAAGAAACAAACAAATTGAATAAGGAGAGACGTAAAGGAGATAGTGCACGATCTGTTTTGCGTAGAAGGTTGCAAACGTTCACATCAAACGATATTGGTGGGATAAAACCTTGTTGGTGACAACGAAGGGAAGGAAGAGACTCTTGACGTATACAAGGAGACGTGGAACAAGAGTAGGAAGCGCTAAAGGAGACTTCTTTTGTGTTTTTCTGTCAACGCGACACAGGAAGAAAGAAGTAGGACACATCGTTTGGATTGAGAACGAGTGGGAAAGGCTTTGTGAAACCGGTTGAAAACAAGATTCAAAGCAGTATAAGACGCGGAATAAGAGCGCAAGGAACGTTGTTGTGGAGAAAGATAAAATCGTATACGTGGAACAAAGAAAGAAGGAGTACTCAAGGAAAGATTTGGTGTGGAAAGAGTGTCGGGACGACACAAGACAACAACAACAACGAGAATCAGAAACAAAGGGAGACGTGTTTCGGTGCAACAGAATCCGAAACAAATGAGTTTTTTGGTTCGGTGTGGTTACCAAGGAGTGGTACCAAGTTGTGTGTAGGAAGGTTTTATTGGATCTCAAAGAAGTAAAAGAAAAGGCAACACGTATGATGCGTAGGGATTGCTTACGCACTTTGTAAAAAAAAAAAAAAAGCATCATCAAATAAACTAGCATCGCAATATACAACACAAAATTACGCCAAACTTCACATAAAAAAAACGGATGTGGTTTTCAGGTTACCCGGGGAGGACAACCCTTTTGACTCAGATGTAAGCGGCCTCACCGGGTTAATCCCGGGACCGTTTCCAACCCTTCCCTCGCCACCCCCAAATGTACACACCTAGCGAGGTTTGAACCCTTGACCTCTTGTTTGAAGGCCAAGGACCTTATCACTACGCTAAACTTCACATTAATAAACCAAAATTAATCCCACAGTCAAACACCTACACATTTCACATTCTAGTTGAGTAGATGTGATATTCATAAAAAAAAAAATTAATCCTCTCTAGTATTTAAACAAACTATTCAAATGAAATACAGTGACGTAATCACTAGCCGGCCATAAGCACTAGCAATTGGCAATAGACTTTGGTTTTATTAAAGTGTTTGGCAACATAGCTGTATCTCCAATTGTAAAGTGACAGTAAAAGCTAAACACTTCTTTTATTAGCAATTCAAATAAGAGTGTTTAAACAAAATCTAAATGCTCGTTACCACACAAGCATTACATTCTAAACACTAAACGCTCCAAAAAGCTTGTTGCCAAACATAGCTTTATCTATAACATCAATAAACCTAAACCGCTGCTGATGGGAGTCTTAACAAAATCTAAACACTCCACGCGTGTTGCCAAACAAGCACTATATTATAAAGTGTAAAATGACGTAAAAGCTAAAGGCTAACGCTAAACACTTGTTTTATTAGCATTTTCAAATAGGAGAGTTTTAACAAAGTCTACACACTAAACGCTAGTTGCCAAACAAGCACTATAGCCGGTTGTAATCAGCAGTAGTAGTTTGTAGAGTTAGGATCAAATGAGAAGTAAAACTAAAATGAGAAGGCTGAGAACAAACTGCAACCACAAACTTCAAATGCATCTACAAAAATAGATGCATCTCCCCTTAAATTTCTCCCACTAATTTAGAATGTGTGGCTAGAAATCCTTCTCGCCCTTCTCATTTTAAATTTTCTTCTCACATGATCCCTTCCCGTAGTTTGTATTATAAAAGCGTTTGGTAGCGTAGTTGTATCGTACTTATAAAGTGTAGAATGATGTAAAAGTTAAACGCTAACACTAATCGCTTCTTTTATTAACATTTAAAATAGGAGTCGAAACAAAATCTAAAAGTCAAACGCTAACCACTATATTCTAAACGCTAAACGCCCCAAGGAGCTCATATTTGCAAAGAGCATTTAAGAGCGTTTAGAATTGAAAGGTCGTTTGGCAAGGAGTGTTTAGTGTTTTGTTTCTTCTAAATAACGCTACTTGAAGAAGCATTTAGCGTTAGTGTTTAGCCTTTACATTACAAAACACTTTTACAAAATTGAACTTCTCATCGCTACTACTAACTGCCACTACTTGCCGCTACTACTAAATGCTATTGCTAGTTAATTGTCAGCCATAGCTATTTGTTTCATACAAAGCATATGATAACATAGCCTTATACAGTACATAATCAGAAAGTGTAAAATGACGTAAAAGCAGCGGTTTTTTATAAAAATGTTTGGTAACGGAGGTCTATATCGCTATTAAACTAATTTCATAACGAGTAGTACTAAATAGTAAATACCTATCAATTCACATCTAAATAACTAAAATACATAAACCGATCAACATTTAAATAAAATAGATTCGATATTTAAATAATCGAAAGTATATACCAGATAGTAATGAACCGAAGCCACAGATCGACAACGCACCATCAGAATCAACAATCTGTTCGAAATCAGACTCCGTGGTGAGTTCGGTAACGTGGCTGCCAATCAACGGCGGTGTATCGCCGGAGAATGACATGGTTAGGTGGCGGGAAAAGTGGTTATGACGGCGGTTGTTGAGGTTTAAGTGAAGGTGTGGATGAGTGAGTGGAAGTGGTGGAGTGAGTGATGGGAGATGGAAATTGTGTTTGGATGGTGAGAAACTGAATTGAGGTGGCGTGATTGTGTTTAAAAGTGTCTTGTTCATTTCATGGAGATTGTAAACCTTCTTTTCAGTGTTTGTGTGACTAGTAGCGTGAAGTGCAGTGAACATATGTGAAATTTTGATTTTTTAACAAACCTTTTATTTCAAAATCAACCAAACCGTCAAAAATAATAATAATAAAAAAAATTCTATAATTAATACTCCCTCCGTCCCAAAATTATTATCCTGTAACACCCCCAAAATTTAACCATGACAGCGGAAGACTTTAATTTAACAGCGGAAGACTTTTTGGGTGTTACTTCGAGGATCTTTTCACAATCACAGAAACAACACAAAATGATGTTTAAAAATTTACTTTATTTCGAAATACCAAATTATTAAGAGGTTCACAATTTCAACAACACATTTATTTAATATGAAAACAAGGTATTTGTTCAAGTCCATATGCCCACTCCGTGCTTTCATAATTCTTCTTGTTTAGTTCCTGAGATAAACATGCTAAAAGTCAACATAAAGTTGAGTGATATTCATAGATTTGAAAGTTAAACAGTTGAACACAAGATATAGTCATTTATTGCAAACGTATGCAATCAAACAAGTTGAAAAGAATTCACAAATACCCGTTATTGCATTAAGCTCATGACACACAACGATTTGACAGCCAATCATATTTAATAATATGACGCAATATAATAATAATATGCCCTCAAGATAGGTCTTTGCCAGTAACCTATGTCATCAAAATAATGTGCGTTTGGTAGTTTTCTCCAACGACCAAACGGGGATTGTCAGCCCCAAATAGATCTATTCACAGTTATTTACGTTCACTCATCAAGTGATTAAGGTTCATGATCGAGGGTCTTTTGGCAATAGCTACTTAAGCAATAATAACGGTCAGCCGGTATATCAATACCAAAATAAAAGACTTGTGTTCGGTTTTTAAGCATGTATCCCCCCACATAAAACAGTTAAAAAGTGGGCTATGAACTCACCTCAGTAGTACAGTTGTATCGTAATCTCAACAAAGCAAGGAAACGGCTTCACACACAACCTAAAAGATAATGCAAGTTTCAGTTGATAGTCTAAGTCCGGTTTTATCACGAATAATAGTTATTTAGTTACGAACAAAACTCGTGTTCGATAAATGCTTCAAGTTCAAAAGTAAAGTTATATATAAATATAACTTATAAGTACAATGACCGATGATTGAAGGAAAGTCATCCATGTGAATATTTCACGAATAAGAAAATATAGTACGTTTAAAATATATTCGCGATAATTAGACTATCTAGGTTTGTGTGCAAGCATCGTTCCTAGGTAAATGATCATTTCATAATGTCATAGAGATTCACATAATACGTCATGCATAAAAAAAATTTTGTCACTCGTAAAAAGGGGATATTAAATAACGAAATACCTTTATTTCCAGTTTACGTATTTACTAATCGTACGGGAATTTATGAGAGGCTACAGTACATACCCCTTACAGTGAATTCCGTCCCGGAATTCGAGGCTAAGATGGTTGTCACGGGTGTTTATGAGAAGAGGTGTGGGTACTTGGTGCGAATCTGGTCCTCGCGCTCCCAAGTATACTCTGGTCCTCGTTCAGAGTCCCAACGAACTTTAACGATAGGTATACGGTTATGCTTAAGCTGTTTGATTTCCCTATCCATGATTTCCACTGGTTCTTCAGTGAAAATGAGTTTCTCATCGAGTCGAATTTCTTTCAGTGGGATGATAAGAGATTCATCCGTCAAACACTTCTTAAGGTTTGACACATGAAAAGTGTCATGAATCCTACTAAGTTCTTCTGGTAATTCGAGTTTATAAGCAACATGTCCAATCCTTTCCAGGATGTTAAAAGGACCTATATATCGTGGGTTTAACTTTCCACGCTTTCCAAAACGTATCATTCCTTTCCAAGGCGATACTTTTAACAAAACTCAGGTCTCCAATCTGAAAATTCATGGGTTTTCGTTTTAAGTCAGCATAACTCTTTTGCCGGTCTCTGGCAGCTTGTAAACGTTGTTTGATCTGAACTATCTTTTCCGTAGTTTCATGTACAAGGTCTGGTCCAGTAAGTTTTACTTCTCCAACTTCTGAATTGAAAAGATAAAAATGTTAAAAGAATGAAATCGGATACTCCCCTGATTCGTTCTTTATGCAAGTGAAGTAACATGGTTAGATCCTCCTCCAAGAAAATGAACTATCAAAGCTTCCCTTCCAGTATATGCATCATCTTCTTGTCTTAAATAACCTGTTAAAATGGAAATACTACAAGAAACCTCACGTAAAATCGGCGGCATTATTCATATATATATAGACGTTAACCTAGAAAGCAAGTAAGATATAATGCTTGTGGAATGAATTTTCTACAGGTTTCCTGGAATTTATAAGATGAGATTTTAACAAACATACAAATTCCGTTAGAAAACTTAATTAACAAATAAATTCCAGAATTTTACACCTGACGTCGTCAGGTATTAACCCCTGACGCCGTCAGAGTGGTCTGACAGAAAGTTTTAGTTGTGTTTCCGGAAAATTTCTTGGAAAACCTATGTCTTAATTTCTAGAAATTCTGCAGAAAATCATTATGACTCGATACAAGCATTTGACTCTAACAATTACGAGTATGTATGCTAATTACTTATTGTTGTGATTCATGTTTCGATATGTTCTTTTAAACTTATTTAGATTTCCCTTACACTTAACTTTTGCAAAATACCTTTATATGTGATTAAGATGAAGTTAAAAACAAAATAAAGCATTTTTACAATTAAGGTAAATCATGAATCTCAAACAATAACAATAAGCATGCATACGGAAACAAATAAAACATAAAAACAAACAAAGATAGGCATGGGGTGCCTCCCACGAAGCGCTTTTCTTTATTAGAGAGTCTTGTAGCTAGACTCGAGGCCTTGCCTCGTTACGTGACTCCTAGATGAGTTA
>LBNU01030462.1:32429-50436 GCA_014162995.1 Artemisia annua
AAAGATAGAACGATTTCAGGCTATAAAAATATTAGGCTTTTGTCCACTTTTATATTTTAGTAATAACATTTCTTTTAATATTTTTATCAATAATATTGTACGTTTTTAAGCAACATCATTTATTACAACGAGTTGAGATACATATAAGATTCCATATTTGTTATAATAAATGACAAATCATGTCCATTTATTTTTTTGATAAAACAAAAAAATAAATTTCCCCCTCTTTTAAAAATTTGATATCTCGCAAACCGTTAATCGTTACGCGAAATCCATGTGATTTTAAGTTATGAATCACATGTGATTTTTACAAATCACATGCTGATTTTTTTGTTGAAACATTTGTGAAAAAAAATATCGCTCGAAAGTATCACAGAAGTGCATATATAGTAGAAAGATAATTTATTTCATCGCGATTGTGATTTTTCGTAGGCTTAGAGTTTACCGTTTCAAGATATATGTGTTTAAAAAAAAGTGGAAAATAGTTTTTTATTAAATTTGATGAAAAATGGATGCTAAGATTTATTCATTGGATCTATGGCAAATATGAGTCATATATGATCTTTTGTCTCATAATTATAGTATAAAAATAATAGACCAACCAATATGAAACAATTTAACAATAAGTCCCAAAATTTATTTTAACCTATATTTATTTGAAACATACAATTAGTTATTACATATTTGACCGTCCAGAATTGATAGTCTACATTTCATTTTCGTGATGTCTCAATTTATTAAATCAATAATAATTACCGTATATTTTTCTTAAACTATTTGTTTTTTTGTTGGAAAACAATTATTTTGAGACGAATATAGTAAATACATATGAGTACCCTAAATAACCGAACTAAGTTAGATCATTTAATACCTTGACACCTTGTACTTAGCGCAATAGTTTTACCGTTACCCCAAACTAAATTAACTTAGTATTTAGTTTCTTTCTTATGAAAAATAAATAAATAAAAATATATTTCCCAAAATCTATTAACATAAATGATTTCTAGCTAAAATTAAATAAATAAATATATTATTTCACGATTTTTAACTATTTTTTCATTTTTCTTTGAAGTAATATAACATTATACTTACTTTTTTGAATAAAGATACCTGTTATATAATAAGAGATTTACAGGAATTGGTATATTAATGTTGAAAAAATCAAGTGGAGTAATGCGAGTGTGCCATTCTGCCTAAATAGCAAAATTGAACACTTTAAATGGTTAATAAAAGTCAAAATTAGCTTTAATTTGCTCAAACTCATCTAAATGACATCTAACAAAATAAATATATATAAAAACACATGTGTCAGTTTTGAGAAAAAGAAAAAAAAAGTAATTGTTAATAAAACTTTAGTTGTTAAATTTTAAATAAATTATATTGAAATATATACTTATGAGTTTCTATGTTTTCTACTAACTTTATAAACTTGATAAATACCTTTAAACTTTTTAACCCCTATACTTTATATTTTATATAAAAAAACATATATGTTATTGTTATTTATAAATATTATCATTGGTATATATTAAATTAATGTATTTGCACGAAATTATAAATATAAAAAGGAAAGCACGAGTTATTGTGGCATGTAAATGAATACACGAGATTAAACATATACGAACGACTCGTGTTATTTATCTTTATAAGATTAAGTAAGGATATATGAAAAACTATTCCTTTTTATTATCAACATTTAATACTGACTCATGTTATTCCTCTTTATAAGTTTAACCCGTGCATGGGTTTAAAAATTAAATACAACTTAAATTATTATTAACAGGAATATAAATATCAAAATGAATGTACGACCTCACGGGTTACAGTGACATAAAAATAAATAGACGAGATTGTATATATAACAACGACACATATTTTTTCGAGGGTCATTATATGCTACAAAACATACATAATGTTTAGAACATGATATCAATAATTATCTTTTTACAAGATCAGCCTAAACATTATGATAGTTAAACAAAGTCAAAATTTTCTTCCAACAAAAATTTGTACAAAATATTAATCGATATTAACACATAATGAAAAAAAACAATGTAAAAACTCATGCGTGCATGTGTATTATAACTTCATAAGTATTAAATGTTTGATATAATTTTATACACAAATTTTCAACATACAAAACCATAAATTTATGAATTATCGCAATATTTAACTAAAGAAAAATTATTGAAATATTATTATAAGGGATTTTTTAACAAGAACACATGAGTGTGTCTAACCATTCTATATATATAAAAACCACGTTCAATAAACTAAGAGGGTTGGGTATGGTCATATTTAGGGTTCGCCATTACCAATGTGGCAACCCAAATGGCATGTCATTTCCCATGTTATCACACTGTCTCCTCTTGTGCCATTTGCAAAGTGAGTCAACTAACTCAGTGCCATTTCTCATTTTTTTTAATTAGGTTTTGTTGTTGAGTTTGTGTTTTAAATAGGTATGGTGAGACCTAAAAACTAGCAAATGGCATGCAAACGGCTTGAGCCACTACAAAATGAGTATTGTTAGTGTGTGAATGTAAAACGTGAAATGATGAGGTGGTGAAACAGCATGTCACCACACCTAATGATATAATATATTCTATTATTATACAATTCTAATCATTTTAAACATGATAAGTGATGTTAAGTCTGAAATGTTTAAAGATCTTTAATTGCTAATTATGTAAATATATAATGGTTAAATACACCCATAGGGTTAGTTGTTGTTATTAGTTTTGAGATTTACTATCCATTTTGATACTTTAAAAATAAATTCATTAAAATATTTTTAAAGTTCGGTTGGAATGATAAGATTGTGTTAGTTTTATAGACATAAAATGATAGACGTGTGTTGGGATCGAACTCGAGATTACGGGATTGCACACTCTACGTATGGAAGTTAAAGATTAATAATTATATAAATGTTATATTAATTATTAATAAACATATACTTAACGTCCGTTAGTACTTAACGGAAAGTGACTAACGAGCGTTAGACGAAGAAAAAGGAAGGAATTATAGATGAGATTTGGTAAGTCAAGAAAGTTCTAGAATCCCAATGGGATGTCTAAAACCGATCGGCCAAGGTGAGGGGTAACCTCCTTTGTGCCTTGAACTCCAAGTAATCTCAACTATAAATACAAACTCAAGGTTATTATTTTCTTATCTCTTGTACAAAAACCCTTGAAGTTTTTCTCTTCTTTTTTCTCTTGCAAACCGATCGAACAACCCTATTCAATAAGGGTTTCGATTTCTTTGAAGCTAAAAGTGTTTTGTTTAATTATTACTTGCATAACTTTAACTTGTTTTAGTACGTGTGTACAAGAATGTGAATCAAACATAATATTGTTTGATTCTTGGATTGAATTACAAAACGGTAAGGGTTAATTTTTGTAATGCACATAAACCTTAATTAGGGTTCTTGAATTGAAGAATTGCTTTTACTTGATTCTTCTTCGGGCTAGAATCACAACGGTACGTTTACTATTTATTATTGATTGATTAATTACGCATTATGTGATCTTGTTATAACGCTTCCGCATGTGTATTCTTGATGTTATTGCTTATATGTATATATGACATGTTATATAATTCCAACAGATTGTTATACTTCCACTACTATTATAAGAAGCAAAACTTGCTATAACTACTTTTTTTTAATTGAAGACCTATATACTGAGCGCTAGGTACGGTTGGTGTCGTGAGGTGATGTCACCGCAACACTTTTTGTCCATGACATCACTTTTTTCCATAACACCAAAACACCCCTCCCTGGTATAAAGTGGTGTTATAGAGTAAAAGTTGTGTCATGAATCCACATATACCCACTAAAAATAAATAAAAAATGGCATGGGCTGGCTATGGCGCCAAAACCCACCAACCGAACTCCGATGTGGTATATATCTCGTGCTATATATAGAGTCGCGCCGAAGACCATGGCCTGAGCCATGGCACACTGTAACGAAAGCTCTTAGCGGAATGTATAATTTATATATTTATCGCTTGCTAACCATTTTGTATGATCATTTGATTAGGGGAAAAAAACATACATCAGAATTGTGAAGCGTTTGCTATACAAGTATTAGTTGATTATAACTAAAAGGAGCCAAAAAAAAGGATTTAGCATGTCGTTGCGCTTCTAGTGGCACTTTTTTTTTTTTTCTTTTTTCTTTCGTGGCTATGGTTGTGTGCCACTAACTGGTGTGATAACTTTTTAGTGTCTAAAAGGAGGAATTTAATTTGGTGGCAGAAAGAGATCAAAATGCCAAGTAACTCAAGAGGAGCATAGGTAGTTCTCATCTCTAACTATCATGGTACTTAATTGCACGAGGTTCAGAATCAATCTTTTTGTGTGTGGTGTATAGCTATTCGTAGTATAGATGGCCATGGGAGATTTGGGTCGGTAACCTACGTGTCATATCAGATATCCTCCCTCTTCATTGTATCGTAATTTCATTGTATATGTATCTTTTGTACACTCATACTCAGCGTTTAGTTATCAAGGATATATCACTTACGTGTTCATGTTATAAAGATAGGTAATTAACTCCTATTCTATATAGATTAATGCATCATACAACTTTACTGCACGATAAACAAGTGATTTTTATATTTTAAAGATATTATATTTGAAAGATAAATGTACACACAAAACTAAACTAGAATTCTCACACAATCACATAAATTAACACACACGTTTGTGTCGCACGGAACTTGAATTCACAATCACGTGGTTAAATTTTTATTTTCAAGAAATAAGAGCTTTAGTAGTAGACAAAATGTCACTTTCTACTATTTTTCCTTCGGTAAGAGTTTGATGCAGAATTTACTTATACATTGGAATGCTCGGTCAACAAAGGTTCCTTGGCCATCAACTCTCTGTAAGATTAAAAAGATATCAGTAAATTAGAAACTAAGATTTGATTTTTTTTTTTTTTTTTTTTTTTTTTTTTTTTATCTTAATTAATGAAGAAATAATAAATAGATCAGTAAATTAGACCCAGTAGATTAGACCATATGCATGTCCAAACCCATACAGATTACACGTACATACATATGAACACGTAAGTGCCAGGTTCGTATTGTTTGTTTGATATAAGATTGATGATATCCAATATATGGCAAGTAAGACACACAAATGCATTTCTCACGATGTATATATTCATGTAATATGATGCCTGACATGGAGTTAGAATCAAATGAGAAAAAAGGTTGAAATTAGAAGGCTGAAGAGATTTCACAACCACACATTTCATATGCACTTACAAAAATAAATGCATCTCCTCTTAAAGTTATCCCTCATAATTAAAATGCGTGGCTTGAAATCTTTCTTATTATTCTCATTTTAGTATTTCTTCTCACCTGATCCCTTCCCGCCCGACATGTTAGCAAAAGTAATTCCTTGGCTGGTGGAATTGGTTTTGATTTAAAAAGTAATAATCCTTCATCAATATTGAAACGTATCATAACAAAATAGATTAGTAGCCACACGATTATTTATGATTAAGTAAAATATATAAAGTCTCGTGACACCCTAAAATCAAACACAACTAGCTAGTGTATCACATTAACTTATTGGTATATTGACACATAAAGAGGTTGAATTTAATTATTTATCGGACTTGCCTGCCATGTTGGTTGAATAGTATAAAAGAGATAGGTTGCTCGGGGGAGAGGAGGAACAATTGCCGCAGAACGTATATGCATAGAGTCAAACTGCCAAAGAGTGCACATTCGATATAATTAGAAAATCATAATATGTAATTGTGATAATACAAATTCATTTAGAACTGTGATCATACCAAAGAAATGTAGAAGATCACAAAAATGATCATTGAAACATAGTTAATCCGTAACGTTTGTTGTCAAAGAATTTTCATATATGCCCCAGTAGAACGGGAGTGAAACATAGATGATGATGACTTAGTTCCAATAAAATGCTTACCTCCCAAAACATTCTTGTAAAAGTATCCAAACGACAGCACTCGTCCAACTTGATTCCTTATATGCTATCCACACCTAACAAGAAACACTTGTATATATTCTTATTGTGGAGATTAAGATGAAATATCAGTACTTAGGGCAGAAAAAATTGATGACCACGTACTGAAAAAACGATAACATGGATTTGGACGTCAGTTAGGGACGTCTTCATGCACCTGTGAGATTTTATTACAGTCAAATTTATATTGCTTTATGTAGTAGAACCAAAACTATAAATTGAAGAGACAAATGACGAAGGAAACTGCTGTTATATATACAACCATAAAGCCAAAGAGTTATTTCATATTGCCCAGAAAGAAAAGAAATTACGGTGTGACTACTTCTGCATGGAATGGAGATCCATCAACGATATAAGCATATGTTGGCCATCCTAACATGTAGAGTCCTAGTGCTGCAACAATTACTTTTGCTGTTACAACAGAATATCGTCTCGTGTGTCCCATGACATCCCTAAATAAAATATAAAAATAAATTAGAAGCTAATATACATCTTAACATATATGTTCTTTAAGAATGAAAATATATAAAAAAAATAGAAATTAAAATAGACGTGCACTTCCATATATGCAGTAATTAAGTGAATGAAAACTCAACTACATGCTCTATCGAACACCCAAAAATTTCCAAAGCACAAAATGTGGTCAAATGATGCTAAGGGCCTAGTATGTATGTTGGAGAATTTAATCTAGTGCCTTTTGCGCGCCTTACCCTTTTTGACGTTTCGCCAGCACAAAAAATATGGGATCTGTTGAAGATTCTTCAGGTGACAACTTGAAGAACAGCATAGCGATGTATCCACATGTAACAAAGCTGCACAAGGAATGAAAAATGGAGTTTAAGACCAAGATAGCAGATATGTAGCAATTTCATGATATATATGTTTGAAGACTAACTATATTTTTTGGAGTAATATATTTTACCAGGGTAACCCTTTACCCGAAAAAAAGACTAACTATATATATGGAGCATGATATGGATCACTAAAAAAGGAGTTTTAATTGGAAAAGTGAGAGAAGGCTTCTCGGAGCAATATTTGTCACCCCTTTCCAACTCACCTCCCCATCTTGTAATTATGATTAACCTCTTTTCTTTACGAGATACGCCCACTTATAACCATGATGCACCAAAAATGCTCTTAAGTGAGAAGGTTATGAGGTGCAAGAGACGTGATGTGCCAAGCAGTGGCGGAACTTGAACATTTATTTTAAGGAGACCGAATCAGAGGGTTGTTTGTATTATCAACTAAATTACCCTTAAAACCTATAATATTTACAGTAGTTGCCGCAACTTTTGAGAGGGCCGGGACCCTCCCCTGCCCTTTAAGAGTTCCGCCCCTATGCCAAGTGAAGTGGAAAGTTAGGTGACACATGTCACTCCCACAATCTTTCTCTCACTTTTCCACCTAAGAAGTACCCAGTCTCATTCAGAACCAAGTTGTCATTAGATAAGTAGTGAAAAATCAGAACAAAGTCATGATTGGAACGTTTTGAATCGTGCATTAACCCAAAGCCAGATAGAATGCTCTTAAGTGACTGGAAAAATGACTTCTAACAAGTACTAACATTTTACAGTGCAAGCTAATAAACAGTTAAAATACCAATTACCTTCCATCCCAAAATACTAGATATAGAAAAAGAAGTCTCTTGATCCAGCTTGATTCCTTGTAGAAATACCAAGCCTAAAATTACCAGTATATGACCACATATCAGTCTAACTGATTAAAAGAGATATGAGCATATATTCTAGCTAAAGCTAATACTCAAGTGATCGAATAGGCACCATGATAATTATTGTATAATTAAGCACAATGAGCCTCGAAAACCAAAACTTTATGATTCACATGGGATAAGCATAAGATTTATTTACGTCGTATATCATTTAGGCACAATAAATAAAATTTCGAACTAACAGCAACTTAGCCTTGCAAATGAGATTAATTTTCATACCGTTACATAAGTGATAAATATGACAAAATCTGCCTCTACTGTCATCATCCACCTGTGATAATTTAGACAACAAACTTGGTAAAAAAAAATCATTTCTTCTTCCACTTAAAACTGTAGAATGATATACTAGTATAAACTAAGCTTCTGACTTACCAGGCATTTAGGTCGAAACAAGTTGAGAAATCCGTGAGCCATACGTAAACAAGCATACCTCCCATCACGCATGTCAATACGCAAAACAACGTCTTCAATGCTACAACCATCGACTTCGTCATTGTTGGTTTGAAGTCTTGTAAACAAAGTGGTTGTGATGTAAACAATGAAAGCACTAGCAATTTCAAAGCAGTACTTATAATGTAATTCCATTTCCTTTATGACCTTATATAGTCATACTTCATCGTGTTGCACATGTCCTGCATGACATATGCAGTGTTATAAAATTATTAAAAATAAGATAGTAATCAAATTACGATTTCATTGCAACTATTATAGTTGATGGAAAATGAATTATATAAAATTAATTAGTTCAAGTATGTAGGCTCTATTGTCACTGCTCCTTTATATAATTAAAAAGGTATCTCGTGTTTCAGCTACCCTCCATTATTGCTTGATTAAAAAAGAACCTCGTGTTACAGCTTGTCAACGTCGATTTGAATAACCAGATAAAGTCTAGATGCAAAGGGTTTTTCCACAATTGGAGCTAGCAGTCTCAGTGAAAAAGTCTTGGCATAGAGTTTTTTTATATATATTTATCAATCTATATAATCATTTATAATATAAAAATAAGAAAAATTATATAAAGTTTTTAGTATAGTATGTTAAGTTATTTTTCCAAAATTGAGGATGCGCTATAGAAAAAAAACCAAACACAGTTGCAATAAAAAAGTCTTTCATCAATGGTTTCACGCCAAATGAAATATAAGTAGGGGTTTGCTTATGTGTGACGTATAACTTAACTCAACTTTGTATCATATTAATAAAACTAGAATTTAAATGGTGTTTTGACAGTTCCATAGCTCTCAAAATTAATGAAGTAGAAAGAATACACTCAGCTAATCAACATCTAAACAACAATCTGTTACTGAATCACATTATCTATGCATCATGAAATCACCAATTCACCAAGAGGATTAGATTTCCTTCTCAACAAGTTGTAAACCAATTCCATTTGTGCAGTACGTCAATCTTCTTCACACATTCGAGATCAAACGAGGAAGGTTTCATCCCTCCTATCAAACCAACCCTACTCATAGAGGTATTGTATCCAATAATAACTGCATTTCCATCCCACAGCTGACACCGCAAGCCAAACCATCGCAGCTACTCCTCACAAGTTATCGAAATTGTGTAGTATAAGACATGCATCATTACTAGAGGACCAATAACTACTTTAAATGAATAGACACAAGTGAACTTGACTACATTTCTCAAGTAGCTATTGTCCCCCAAACCTAAAATTGCAGCCTCCCTCACAACAAGGGAAAAAGGGATGAATAACTAACAAGGCATCATCAAGCACAGTCTGTAGACCACTGGGAAAATCATCAGACTTGCATCAATCCAATCTATACCATATATCCAATTCGGAACTCGAGATTCATTCCAACACCAAAATCAAAATTAAACCACCATAGCTTCAAGCCAACTATGCTTTCCACTCTTATGCCATCTTTGTTTCTATCAAAATTTCATTGTATCTTACAGTTTTTGGCCACCTACTCAGTTTGTCTTGTTTTCTTCACAGTTAAACCAAGCAAGCTTATGTCTCACAAGATTAATAATACTAACCAAAGCCTCTTTCCGTTCTCTCTTGTGAGAAGTGAATAATCTTCGATTCATCTACCACACATGGTATACACTAGCAGCCATGATGACGCCTTATTTATACATATTTACGAGCGTATTATTATATGTTTTATTATCATTTCTTGTGAACTTTCGATACTAAATAGTATGAAATATGTGCAGGTTCAGTTGAAGATGGTCTTAAGCAAGAGACGCAAAAGAATACAAGCGTTTTCAGCAAATAAAGCTCGCGTCAAATAAAGTCTACAAAATAAATTGGATTTTGTAGATGAAGGTTCACTCATTCATTACGTCCAAAGTTTTTTTTTTTTTTTTTTTTTTTTTTTTTTTGAAAGGAGAATTTATATATAATCACAAAAGGGGTTACAAACTGCAATAGTAAAGAAAAGACAGATCATTTGCAATACTCATTGCCTCATTGGAGCTAATCTAAAAAAAATAAAAATAAAAATAAAATAAAATAAAATAAAATCTTACTACCAAAGCCATTCATCCTATTATTCTATAACACTTGCACTATACTGAAAAAAAACTATACACCCTTAGTATCATTCATGTACAAGCCATTGCACGCCTCTGCAATTTCAAACCCCATATTGCCTCAACTTCTTGCATAGTTGCAGACTCTTTAACAATAAGGCCCGTCATTCTGAATTTGACAGCTTATTTAATGATAGTCAAAACAATCTTCACATCTCTTTTCTCATTCTTAAACAATCTGCTATTACGCTCCTGCCATATGTAGTACACAGTTGCTGCACACACAATTCTTCTTAAAACACTCCAAATATTGTTATTCTTTGGCAGTCTAATAAGCTCTTCAACAATTGCATTCCAATTTACTGAGAATTTAACATTGAGCATCTTCTGCACTTCTATCCATACTTCTTGATCATACTCGCAAGAAAAGAACATGTGGGAGTGTGAAACAAATTTGTTTAATGTTGATTATTGAGAAATGGGTGGATATAAAGGAGGAAACAAAATTTGGATATTATAACAAATTAAACGATAGGCGTGGAGAGCTGAGTGAGACTTGATTAGGAAACTGTGAACAAAACGCAGAAAGTGTAGAAAAGTCAAATTAGAAATACATGTGGCTTTACATCTGGCATTAATGACATGGATTAAGTGACATGGAAGAAGTACCAAGGTGGATTAAATGACGTGTCAAGATTTCAAAAAAGTTTCTTTTATTATATATATAGATATAGATAGATAGATAGATAGACAGACAGACAGCATGATAGCAACCAGCAAATCGACAACGGTTCATTTAATGACCGTTGGAACAAAGCCAGGTGGCGTCTGATATATGGTTTGGTTAACAAGAGGTGCGTTAGATATTTGAAGCTGCTAGCGTATCCAAGTGGTTGGACTCGGGTCGTTTAAGTGATGGGCCCATTTGATGTATCGTGTTGACATACTTGGGGTTTTTTACTTGATTTAATTTTCAAGTCATCTTACACTAATCTTCTTTTAATTTTCTAATAATATTCAATAATCCACAAACTTAATCTTGTAATCACCGCTTTAATCTCATTATTTGCTCCAATGTTTCTCGAGCATACCTTTTAAATAAAATAACAAAAGGAAGTAATATTTGCTATTAAACCATAACTTTGCTATTTATTTAAGCTAAAATGGGGCATTTCTCGTAATAAAATATTTATAATTGTGATTTCATCATTAATTAGCTCCAGTTCAGTAGATGAAAACAACATACACTTTTACAACGAAGTACATGATAAACAAGTGATAACATATATGTTGACTAGAAGTGATCAGCTTAGGAAAATAAAAGTACTCAACAATATTAATAGAATTCTCATAACGAAAAGATGATGCGTCTTTTAAATAGGATACCAGTTTTAAGAAACCACAGCTTTAGCAGTTGACCAAATGTCACATGCTACTGTTTTCCTTTAGGGATGAGAGTTTTGCGGAATGTCATTACACATTAGAATGCTCCATCAACATAGGTTCAGTGGACATCAAATCTCTGAAAAATTCAAAAGATGTCGTTAATATACAAAACTAAGATTCTACCCCCAAACAATTAATTAGAGAGGTGAAGATGATGTGATCATAATTTTGTGAATACTTGTAGGATTCGATAACCTACAACCCCTGGTTACTAGAGCGGATTAAACCCGATCGTGAAGTCGAACACACCACAGCAAGTTATGATTGACAGAAAAGAAAACGAGCACAAGTAAGTATCCCTAATCGAACCTTGATTAGTTATTGAAAGAATGCGTACATGACCCGTCCCCCCCCCCCCTCACCTCCTTTTATAGAGATGAGGGGGAGGGTAAAACTGACTCTAACAAGGAGTCTTAGTCGGCTGTTACAAAGGAAAAAGGAAACGGGTTGGGCTTGGGACACAAGCCAACCCAACGACCCCCTAGACAAATCATAAGCTAAGATAAAGACTAAAACATAACAATACTTAATCGTAAGACGAACCAATCATACACGATAAGACATAAGTACGTGGTTCACTCAATGGAGTAGGTCAGCAACATCGCATACGTTGAGTATTTATTGAAATTTTAGACCTTTTGAAAAGTTAAAAATAACATTGAACACTAACCTTTCGAACAGTTACTTAAATAGTAGTAAGCTAGTGAGTATACAGGAACCCATTTGAGTGGGAGAAAAGAAATTGATGATATATGGACAAATGGATTCAAATATAATTATGCAGAGTTAACAAGATAGAGGTTGTATCATTAAGCATATACATTATGCATACACAATTACAGAGTACAAGTACATGCATATGTGAACATATAAACGCAAGGTTCATTTTGGTTTGATATCCAATAAGTGGCAAGTAAGATACACACGAAATATATATAAATGCATATAACCAGAAACCGTGCAGCAAAAGTAATTCCATGACGAAATCTTGTTATAACTATTGATGGTAATGGTTCGGTTAAATCACTCCTCTTTTTTAATATGAAATGTATGGCATGATTAGTTGCCAAACACTTGTATAAAACCAAAAAATAAAGTCTTATTACACCTTCAAAGTTCAACACAAATGTTGCACGGTTCCACGAGGCTAACAACTATCATTAACTAACGTATAACATTAACTTATTGTTAAACAGACATATGGATAGGTTGAAGTTATTTGTTAGACTTGCCTGCCACTTTGGTTGAAAAGTATAAGCGAAATAGGCTGCTGGGGGGAGAGGTGGAACAATTGTCGTACAATGTATGCGCATAAAGTCACGCTGCCAAAAGAGTTTGCACATTTAACATAAACAGAAAAACCTTGAAATGTATATATTTAGAGATTAGAACCATGATCAGATCAAATCAATGTAGAACACAAAGATGATCACTGAAACATAGTTAGTCCTAATGTTTGTTTTTTTATCTTCAGTTATCAAACAATATGCCTTTATCGCATGATGCATGTCATTGTAATACTTTCGGAATGTGTACTAACGCATCTCTAATCATGCCCTTCAAATCACATATTTCTTCATGTTTAGAGAATGGAGAGCATAAAAACATCTCCAAATCATTGTTGAAAATCATTCATACTTGAAGTATCACTATTCATCCTCCAAATCATAAAATAATGCAAAATATACATAAATTGATATATTCAAAAAGTCTTTTTTTGTCCTCCAAATTTGATGTGGTTGGAGATGGCCTAAGTGATGCACTTCAGTCTTCAAATGCAATATGAACCATCAGGTTACCACATATACAAGTCATGTTATTTTCTTAGCTAGCTTATGGACTATGTTACGAAAATATATACATAAAAACTTCAAAAGGACCAAAAGCCCGGCCACGAACGGACTTCGGTCAACTATCTTCTTGTCTAAGACTAAAGTAATCAATTTGATAGATTAATCTATGATTTGCGCATGAGGATGTGACGGCCAGTCATAGTAACTAGATGGTGTTTTGAAACATTTATTCTATATACGAACATAATTAATGTTAATGCTTGAGGTCTTGAGGAGCACAATGTGAACAATTAACGATGACTTAGCTCCGATAAGTGCTTACCTCCCGAAACATTCAAGTAAAATTATCCAAACGACAGCACTGGTACAACTTGATTCCTTATATGCTATCCACACCTGAAAAGAAACAGTTTATATTCTTTATGTGGATATTAACATGGGTATTAGTACCTAAAGCAGAAAAAACTAATGACGCTAGAAATGTACCGAGAAAACCACACGATGATTTTGCACGTCAGTTAGCGTTGTGATCATGCACCTGTGATCGAGATTTTATTGGAGTCAAATTTGTATATGCGTTATGAACAATAAGCATAAAGAGAAACGAAAAATGGCTAAGGGAACTCGATCGTCTAGCTATCCAAACAACCATAGAGCCTAAGAGTGAAAGTGTTATCTAGTGTTTTCCAGAAAGAATAGAATTTACGGTGTGAGTAATTCCGCTTGGAATGGAGATCCATCAACGCTAAAAGCATGTATTATATATCCCACCAAGGAGCATCCTAGTGCTACAACGATTACTTTTGCTACTACAACAGAATGTTGTCTTGTGTATCCCATGACATCCCTAAGCCAACATATAGAAGTAAAATTATATTAGAAGCTAGTATATGTCTTGATGAAAATGATGTATAACATAAAAAATGGAAAAGAAATGTGCCCTTTCCCATGTTCACCCAGAAGTTTCCAAAGCAGAAAAGTGTGTGGTCGATCAAATATCGCGAAGGACAAAGTATGTATATATATGTTGGAAGTTTAATCTAGTGTCGTTTAAGGCAGTGGCGGAACTTAAACATTTATTTTGAGGGGGCTAAATTTATTTTGGGAGGGCCAAATCATAGATTTGTTTGTATTATCAACTAAATTACCCCGAAAACATATAAATTTACACTAGTTGTCGTAACTTTTGGGGGGTCGGGACCCTCCCCTGCCCCTTAAAAGGTCCGCCCTTGGTTTAAGGTGCCTTACCCTTTTTTATGTCTTGCCAGAACAAAATATAAGGGATCTTTTGAATATTCTTCAGGTGACAACTTGAAGAACTGAATAGCGATGTATGCACATGTAACCAAGCTGCACAAGGATTGAAAAATGGACTATAACACTAACATAGCTAGATAAGTAGGAATTACAAAATCTTTTTTTGAAAAGGAGAACCGAAAAATAAACTCTATACGACTTATAATGTATAGAACTAACATAGTGGATCAGTGAACATACGTAGCTAGTCGCCTAACGATTAGAACAAAGTCAAGATCGAAACCTTTTAAAATCATGCATTGAACCAAAGCCAAAAACAATGTTCTCAAGTGACTGAAAAAAGGACTCCTAACATAATACACTAATAATAAAGAGAAATTATTTTACCTTCCACACCAAAATATTATAAATGAAAAAACAAGTGTCTTGATCCAGCTTGATTCCTTGTAGAAAAACCACGCCTAAAATTACCAGTATACAACCTCAAGGTAAGTCAGTAGATAGAATTGGCATCATGGTAAGCCTTGAAACATTAACGCAAGGAGCCTCGAAAACCAGAAGGTAAAGGTCCAAGTTGCCAAATTATGAATGTAAAAATAAACATGGGGTAAGCATATAAAATTTTTACGTTGTATATGATTTATATGCTATTGTTAGATTTCAAACAAACAGCAACTTAACCTTGCAAATGATCAGATAAACTTTCATACCGCTATAAAAATAAGATCTATGCAAACATCATACACTGCCACTTGCATCCACCTGCGGTGAATTTGACAACAAGCTTGTTAAAAAGTTGAATAGTTTCTTCTTGCGGTAATAACAATAGAAGGATATATAATCTAAGCTTCTAATATATTTACAAAGGTGGGTTCAAACACGACGACAAGTGATCCATGGAAAATAAGTAAACAAACGCCGCTGCCATTATACACGTCAAGATTACAAACAATGTCTTCAGTGCTACAAACAACGACGACGCCATTATTGGTCCGCAGTCTCAGTTACAGAGAGGTTCAGGTGGTGATGTAAACAATGAAATGGTAGCAACTAGCAACTCCAAAGCGTTACTTATATTTTAGTTCCATTTTCTTCATAGCCTCATACTATATTGTTTGTTTTCCAAATATTAGGAGTTGGGCAGCAATTATGGTTGGTAAATTAAAAAAGATTTAATTAGTAGTTGGATCAAAATTAAATGTTACGAGCTAGCACTATATATTTATTCTAGCGTAAGATCTGGTATTATTAAATTGACACCTAATTTTTAAGCTGCTAGATTTAACAGCTTGTCTTAGTAAATTTTAGATGAATAAACCACAATGTGTTCAAAAAAAAAAAAAAAAAAAAAAAAAAAAAAAAAAAAAAAAAAACTTTGAATGTATGTCCATTTATATTAAGGAGCACGGCAACGAGTATCGTGCTGCATTGAGTTGGTTCAGATGGCCTCTAGTATCCGAATAGGCTTATATACGAAATGCTATTTATTATAGAATTTGTCTCTGGCGTTATG
This sequence comes from Artemisia annua, assembly GCA_014162995.1. Lineage (NCBI taxonomy): Eukaryota > Viridiplantae > Streptophyta > Magnoliopsida > Asterales > Asteraceae > Artemisia > Artemisia annua. The sequence goes on from LBNU01030462.1 coordinate 48,677, forward strand.
AAGGCTCTATTCGTAATCTTCAAGTCGAGAATACCAATTTGTGGTCGCTCCATCAAACGTGAATTGCATTTGCATGTCATGTTAACGGGCAGCAATCATTAAAAATATAAGAGAATCGCATAAAACAGCAGCCTCTCAATAATCTTTGATTCATGAGTCCATTTTATTGTCTATTCGTACTGTTTTTGTATCGCATCTTCAAAACACTAAAGATTACTTAATGAAAACAGTATTAAGTATATACAACTTATAATGTAGAAGTTTTTCTTTTTTGTTGAAATGGTGAAAATAATACTACAGTATTACTCCACTTTTGATCTTAACTAACATATGCAGAACCATATGTGCTAAGACAATTCCTTAGCTACAATCTGCAGCTAAACAAAATTACAAGTACAAAACATTCAACTAAGATTCTTACACACCTTGACGCTAAATTCAACACTAATAATAGTGTATCACCAATTCACCATCGGATTAACATTTCCTCTTATAATGTAAACGTTTGCTGTGACTCGGGATTTAGTGTTATTACTCTTTTACATAATTAATTCTAAGTTTTTCGCTTTTTTAATTTAATGCATAATTTGGCTTATCGTGTGGCAACCACTAAACCTCGAGAAATCCTAGATTTATTGAATGAACCAGCTTGTTAATCATTTATAAACCGATGAATACAATACGAACAACAATCAAACCCTACATTTACAAAAACATAACATGATATTTTTAAATAAAGCAATAACATGTAAGGGTTGAGAATGGAATGATGGGTCAATTTAGGTCCCAAAAAAACTGAATTCCTTTAACGTCCCTTCACAAAGAAGATATATCATGCAAGTTTGCAAGTTAAAAAGAGCCCATGACCAAATAGACATGCTCAAGTTTCAAAAGTTTTTATTTATACTAGTTATAATCCCGCCGCACGCGCGGATTTTTTTTAAAAATTTCTTAGTAATGTATTTTATTTTATTAAAAACAAATTCTAACATTTGTATAATGCAAATAAAAGGCCGAATTTGAAGGTAAATAAAAGTTTATTGCATTTTGTCTATCATAAATTCAATTTAAATAACTTACATCATTCATTAAGCTCATGTTCTTCAAACTGACTGACATTTTTCAAAACGACGATGGTATCAACGTTTCTTAATTGTTTAATCTGTGTGCGCAATGATTGTAGAATCAAGTGCACTTGTGGCATCGTCCAGTAGTATCTTTGGGTTTATTAGTGTCGGCCCGTGCTATAGTATTTTTCTTGTTTTTGAACCTCCTGAAAGTTGGGGTTCCTTTTTTCGGCCCACTTGAGTTTTATAGCCACCACCCGCGTCACCTTGACATGACACGACCCGACCATCCCTCACGCTTTTGCTCTCCTCACATCTATATGCGCTCCTCATCACTTAGCACCGCTGTTCGGCTACTGCGTCCTGTCGGCAATAACAATGCTAGTATCTTGACTAACCAATCCAGAGGCAGCATAATGTAGTTCTTGACTAACAATCCCATAAGTCCTCTTAACAAACTCACTGGAGATTGTTGATATCATGGTCATCCAAAAACTTGACCCTACATTTGTAACAAAATAGGAATCCAAAATACTATTAAAAGGTAAGTCAAATGTGGATGTGGAACAGGTTGAACAAATCATAAAGACATTCATGGGTGCCAAATTTGTAGATAAACATGTTAATTTTGACAGAATGAAAACAAACAATCGTATTTTATTTGATACCTAAAGTGGGACTCATAAACTGCTA
>LBNU01030462.1:55819-80078 GCA_014162995.1 Artemisia annua
TTTTTCTCTTTTCGAAACATTTTCCTTCAACTTTCCTTCAACCATTGCAATACCTTCTCTCTCTTCCATTCATCCTTTTCTAATTTTTATCATTTAAAAATACCCTCAAAATACAAATACCTACTCACAATAAATAAAATATTTGTTTCTCTCTCTTTTAAATCTATCTCTACCCATGCGGCACTAGAGTCCCGTGAAAGAACACAATTTCATTTTGCCTAGAGATTGGGTGTGGATATTTTGCTTTTCCCGAGCGGGAATCTTCTTTCCCGAATATATCTTTTGGGTGCACCCTCTACACTTACTACAATTATATTCTAAGTTAATGGAATTGGGGACCAAATTTCATGTAAAGTACTAAATATTACTACAATCGAGTATGGACGCATAAAGTAAGAACAAAAAGCCCAAAAAAAAAAAGAAAAAAAAAAAAGCCCAAGATAGATAACGCGGACCACAGCAGGGGCCAGCCCAAAAGACAGCATAGTCCAAAACGGCGGGTGATGTGTCGTTTCATGCCGCCACATCTTTTATATAATAAAAGAATTACATCATTTCGGAGTATTTTTACAAAACCCTTCTCATTGAAAAAAAAATTAGACCAATAGGAGAGCTCGATTTTGCCACGTAGGCGAAATCGAGCAATATGATTGGTCAATAGAAAGTCAAAATTAAATTGATTTTGGTCAAACTTAATAAATTTGGTGGAGAAATTTGGTTAAGAAAAAAAATGCATAAAAATATAGGTGTCAAATTTATGAAAACAAAAACTTAAAAAAAGAGGAAGTAATTAATAAAACTTTGGTGGTTGAATTTTAAATAAAATATATGGAGCTAAGTGTAAAATTACAAGTTTCCATGTTTTTTAATAACTTTAGAAAAAACACAAATAACCCCTTACACTTTATACCCCTTATACTTTATAATATGAACTTTGTTTAAAATTACATGAGTATTAGTATTAGTTTCAGACTTTCATATATTTAAATTACAAAATTTTGTAAATATGCGAATTAGTTTTAATATTGTTAATTGTAGACTTTCATCCGTTAGAATATTTTTTTAAATAACGACTCATGTTATTCTATTTAAAAACTTAATTTATGCGTACACGGGTTTGAATATTAAATATGGCTAAATTATTAGTAACGGGAATATAAATATCAAATGGTAAGCACGAGTTACTGTGATATGAAAATAAATATACGCGATTCTACTTATAACAACGACTCATGAAATTGTTATTTAAAATTTGTATATGAAAATCCAGTGTTGCAAAACAAGGTCTACAGGGCCGATTAATCACCGCTTAGCCGCTACAGGGCAACCAACCTTGCCGATTTATGTAACTGGGTCTAACAAAAAGGTCAACCGTGGTCAACGGCGATCAATGGTGGTCAAACATACTAGAAACCTACAAATCTTGTCGGAAGTACCCAAAACTCACCGTAAAATTATTTTGAACACTTATAGGAACTGTTTAAATCTATTACATGTTGTTTTTTTTTTAAAAAATCTTGCTGAAAATACCTAAAACTCGCCGGAAATACCCAAAACTTGCCGAAAATACCCAAAATTTGCCAGAAATGTTAATCCGATTAATCACCGATTAATCCCGCCTAGACCGATTACAAGCTACAAGGTGGTCGACCGTCTCACTACCGATTCACGATTTTTGCAACCTTGTGAAAATCCATAAAAACATTTTAAAAACTTTACGGAACATATTTAACTTCATTAATGCTTATTATGTGCTACTAAACTCGCACATTTTGTACAAAATTATATCAATAGTTAAAGTTAAACAATAACATCAACATCAACCTCAGCATGTCTGTCAGTTAAAAACGTTATACAAAGCTAATTATTAAGAAAAAACAAACAAACACATGGGTTAGATAGTCATTGTTTAATATAGAAGTTGTTTTCCTTAAATTTTTAAAAAAAATGCACGCATCACAATCCTTATTTGATAACAATCACATCCTAAATCAAAAAAAGAAATACTATGTAGATGATAGCNAATAGTTGGCCGTTGTAAAGGAATTAAAGTATGTACATGAGAATTATTAAGCAAGAATATATGGTTTTTTATCAGGTTATTACGTTACTATACTGCGATAATGTTATTAAGCTGGTAGTCACGGATGTGAGATACAACCATTCTTCTATACTTATGATTTATGTGTTAACCTCTTTGTGATTCACTTCTTAATCGATAATAATACATAATCAAAACGAAATTTTAAAAACCCTGTGCGTGCACAGGTATTATAACTAGTTATATATATAGTAATTTAGTTTCAAACTGATAAAAACTTACCATTTTTTAAAGTTTTTATTGAAACTGAAAACCAATTTGACTTAAGTCCGTTCCAAGTAGAAACATAAGATAAACCCAATTGAGGAACTGATTTCAATACTTGGATTTTATGAAGTGTTGGTAATGGTGATAAATATGGATGAATGAGAATTGAATACACTAAACTAATACACCCAACCCTTGAACCTCTTTCCTCAAACAATTTCTAACCCTCTCTAATTTAACTTCAAAAGTGTTTGGGAGTCAAAGTTTGAAGAAATGAGAGATTTTGTGACATGGGTTTTTGGTTACTTTGTAGCCTGAGTTTTACAACACTGGTAGGCTTATAACATAAGGTACAAAGTGCTTTATGTTGTAAATATGTGGAGTAATATGGGATGGTTATCCTGATAGCAATTAGAAGTCACGAGTATGAACGCTTTCAGATCGATTAAATTGGAGTGGATACCAATTAACGACCGGATAAAATCTAATTGATTCAAGTTTGTGTATTGTATTATGTTTTGCAGAGAGATCCGTTTTTCTGTGTTCTGTATTTTTCTGTATGATACACCAGAAAACGGGATTTAGGGTTAACTGCTTTTAGGCAGTTTCAAGGTTTCAAGTTGTCAAAATTTAGTCCCTCAATTTCCGAAAATTTAATTTTCTGAGGAATTTTTAACATAGCAACTTATTGGAAATAAAAAATTTTCCAGCTCGACCCCAGCCAGGGGCGCTGCCCCTTGGACCCTGCCAGGGGCTGCCGCCCCTTGGACCCTGCTTCTCTCAGGGGCGTTGCCCCCGAACCCCCACCAAGGGGGCTACCGCCCCCTTGGAACCCCCGTTAGTCCAGTTAATATTCATATAAGTGTCGACCCTTATATGTATATTAAACTCAATCTATTTTACACTAAAATACCAACACTTTATACATTGGGATGTATTTGAGCTGAAGTTGCTGATTTTGTGATGCTGTCAGGTATAATTTTGAACTGAATTCGTTGATTTTTGTGTTTGTTTCAATTAGTTATGGAGATTTGTGATAATATAGTGCAATAGAGGTGAATTAGCTGTGTTACGTGTGGCCTATGGTTTGAAGCTCGGGGTTAGTATGTATGGTGCTTTAGGTTGTGCACGAAAGCTGTTTGATGAAATGTCCATTAGAGAATGATACTTGCGTGATATTTATCGCTAGATTTTGACATGAATACTGTAACTAACACACCCACCACCAAACAGTCACCCTTTAATAAATAAATTCCCTCAATTTTTACAAAATCCCCAAATTTTTTTTATAAAAATTAAAAACCCGTAAAACCCTTTAATAATTTGAAGAAATGAGAGATTGGTGGAGTTTGTTGAAGATGATTGAATGCGTGATGTTGGAAATCGTTATTAGGTGAGGACGACTTTTGTTTAGTAATATGGGATTTAGGGGGTTCTAAGAAAGCTAGGCGGCAGCGAGTAATTGGCCTAGGCTGGGAGTACGTGGGGGTATTGGAATTTTTATGTACAATTTTTGAAATTATATATGTATCATATGTTTATAGGACCATAGTTTTGTTCATAGAACAAAAAAAAAAACTATGTTTGGAAACATTAACACAATTGTTTAAACACTTCAAACCGAGTTTTGTACAAATTAGCACCGACCTGACCATGTTTTGACCATATTGAATCTTTTGGCCGATTCTGCTCAACTCGCCCTGGTCACTGACCTTGTGGCTTGTAATCGCCGATTACTTTGTAGTCCGAGCTTTACAACACTGGGTAGGCTTATTTTAAGAGGTTAATAAGCTATTGGGTATATATATAAAAAAAAAAAGGTACATAGCTTATTGAATGTGTTTGGGTAAGCTCATGTCAAAGTGCTTTATACATTGGGATGTATTTGTATTTTTCCTAATTGTCATGTGTAGATCAGCGTGTGTTTGTGAGAGAGATAACTGTCATGGGAATATGGGATTTAGGGGGTGTTTGGTTAAGCTTTTATAAATAACTTATATAGGCTGGGCAAGCTTATGCCAAAGTGCTTATTAGTTATTTGGGGGAATAAGTGCTTATTAGTCAAGCATAAGGTTATCCTGATACTTTACATCCTTAGTATCCTTTGGGCATGATTGAAGCCAATATAATGTATGTAGCCTTGTTATCGAATTATAATTATTTAGAGCAATTTCATTTTGTGCGAGAGGTAGCTGCCATGGGAATCATTGGGATTTAAGGGGTGTTTCGGTGAGCTTATTTAAAGAGCTTAATAGTTTATTGTGTTTTGATAAAGCTAAAAAGCTTATTGAATTTTTGCTTATTTTAAAGGGCTTATATGTTTTTGAGGGGAGGATTAAGCTAATAAGCTGATTCCATTAATTTGAGGTATTTCAAGAATGCATAAGTTTTATTAACTCTTTCCTTACGTAAAGTCCCCCTAGTATATAGTGGGCATGATTGAAGGCAAATATTGTATGTTGTTTTGCTTGTAGTGAGTTATCGGCCTAGGCAGGGAGTACTCATAGTCTTAGATAGGAATTTTTGTATATAAGTTTTGTAGCTATGTGTAATGTAAATGTTCATGCACCTTAGAATTATATGTTTAGAAACTTTAACACACTTGTTAAAATACATCAAGCCGAGTTTTTTTACGAGTTAGCACCGAGCTGACCAACTTGTGACCAAATTGAATCTTTTGGCCGATTCTGCTCAACTCGCCCTTGTCACTGGCCTTGTAGCTATTAATCGTGGATCACTTTGTGATCCGAGTTTTACTACTCTGTGTAGGCATATTTTAAGAGGTTAATAAGTTATTGGGTATAAAAAAAAGTTAAAAAGCTTATTGAAGGTGTTTGGGTAAGCTTATGTCAAAGTGCGTTATACATTGGAATGTATTTCTTTATTCCCTAATTATCATGTGTAAAGTAGCGTACGATTGTGAGAGGGGATACCTGTCATGGGAATATGGGATTTAGGGGGTGTTTGCGTAAGTTTGTATGAAGAACTTACAGGCTGGGTAAGCTTATGCCAAAGTGCTTATTAGTTATTTGGGGGAATAAGGGGTATTTCGATAATGAATAACCGGATAAGTTAAGCATATGGTTATCCATATACAGTACATCTTAGTATCTTTTAGGCATGATTGAAGCTAATATAATGTACATTGCCTTGTTCTGCATCCAGATAAGAATCACGTATCTAAAGACTTTATCTTTCTGAAGTTTGGTTATAATAGTTGCAAGGTTCCTTAGTTTTTCTGGTGTACACTCTACTTATATCCTATCTTAAGTTCCGCACCTCATTTGTAATCAGGCTCATGTATCTTGTTTGAGTGTTAATGTTTGAGGAGTCATTAATTTTCAGTTTATTTAATAACACAAAGTTTACTACGTTTCAGGATTAGATGTTCTTGCAAGTGCAAAACAAGTTGAAGGATCATTTAAAGTTCCCAGACCAAAAGTTTCCTCTATGATGGCATCTATAGACGAAGATGTGAAAAATTCCTCACTAGCTGATCAAGATGACGTTGGAAGTGGTGTATCCAGCAGTGGACAAAATAAAAGCAGAAAGTACCGTGATTCAAGTGGAAGCAAAACGTTTGATTCAGGTAAGAGTTGGTTACTTCAAGTCATCATTTTAATGTAATGTAACATGTACAGTTTGATCTAATTGTGAGATGTTTTTTAATGTTGCAGACTTGCAGAAAGTATCACTGAAGAAGAACGATCTGCTAGATATGCTTCTACCTCACATTCAGAGGTAACTTGGCTGTTTGAGATAATGTTTTTGATCTTGTTAACATGATCAAACTTTTGTATCTGCAACTGGCAATCAAAGTTGTATTTTGTGTATGAATGTTATATCAGGTTTGCGCCCATACCTAATATTGAGTTTGTACTCGGATGTTGCAGTTATTCAATCTTATAAGATATATGACATGAATGGGATTATGTGAAGAGTGAGGTGTGGTTTCTTTAGGATGGGGGCAACTGTATTGTCTTCTGATACAGTGTGTTTGGGATAGGCAACTGTATTGTCTTCTGATGTCTTTAGCTAGTAGAAATCATATGGATAGTTTCCTGTTTGGTAGTAAATTAAATGATCATTAATTTAGATGGTTATGGATAAAAGGCTTTGCAGGCTGGAAAATGTCATGAAATTGTCTGCCAGAATAATCTGCCCCAAGAGATTAACTGGTAAAATTTGGAAATATCTGGTTATTGAATATCAGTTATCTTTAAAAGAAGTGTTTGGGTTTGAAGGTTGGTCTGATGGCTATGTACCTTGGTACTGAAATTCTTTGACTCATAAACTCTCTTTTCTCACACTAATAGAGCCCTGTTAATAGGGAAAAAGGGCTCTATAAAGGTGTCCGTAAAAAACAAAGGCATAAAGCCCCGTTATGAAATGAAAAAACCGGGGTCTAATTCGGCCACAAAATAAAGCCGTATTTTATAAATGAAAACCCGGCTTTATTTGTTTTAACTTTTCCCTTTTGAGCGGGATTTCTCCCCCATCTTTTTTTCACTTTGCTTTCTTATTTCTTTTCCCTTAAATCACCTTCTACATGTTTCCAATTGACTTCTTGAGTTCGAAAATCTTCAACAACCAGTTATGCAATCTTTCTCTGACGTCCATTTAATCATAAAATTCCGACTGTTGATGTTTCAATTACGGGTTATTGGTCTTTTTTATTTAACAGATATAACGCCAGCCTTGTTCATATGACCAAAAGAGAACATGAAAGCCTACAGCTTATCTTTATATATATATATATTCACTGAATACAAGGGTACTTGTCAAATTACAGCTCGATTTTTTGTCACTATAGATTCAGGTTTACATCGGTACCAGTGTCACATCACACATGTTTCTTATAAACAAAGACATGGATATAGAAACTTGTTATTTTTCATTGGACATGAGACTCAGATACATGAAATGTGTTGGTGGAATTACAGATTCGTAGAAGAATGGCTGCACATAAGCTAAAATACCCTGATGAACAAATGATAAGCCTTGGCATTGGTGATATAACTGAGCCCATTCCAGAAGTTGTTACTTCAGCCATGGCTAAAGTAGGATTATTTCTTATCTTTTATTTCTTTCTTGTGTAAATGACAAGCCTTGGCAATTGGCACTGGTGATAGCACTGAGCCCATTCCATAAGTTATTACTTCAGCTCCACAAGAGAATTATGTGTTTAAAACATTATTGTTATGTTTGACTTTTGTTGCAAGATCCCTAATTTTGCTACTGTAAATGGTTGTTTTAGACAGACTCGTTAACGTTGTGAACCATATGTATGACACTTCAGTCCTAACCCGTTGGTATTCCCATTTCTTTGTATTGCAGAAAAGCATTGGCTAATGCTTTATCAGTCACACCGTAGATGTGGACCCTTGGAAATGCAGGCTTGGGAGCCTTACAGGTAACACATGATCTAAACTAGAGGTGTTCCATAACGGGCAGCTAGTCAGGTTGGCAAACAAGTCAAACTGGTAATTTTATTCTGGACTGGATCAGGTTGACCTGCAAACGTGGTCTGTCCTTTTCTTAAACTTGTTTAAAAATAATGATTAATGAATGTTTTCAGCCTGTTGAACCCATTAAATATAACATAACATAAATTGATCCATTTATAAGTAAAATGCTTGAAATTGCGACCTCTGTATTTGACAGTTAGTTTCTTAACAAAGTAAATATATTCTTCCCTTTGAAAAAGCAACAATTTACTGGAATGGGCTCAGTGATATCACCAATGCCAAGGCTTAACATTTACTGCCATTCATATGTTTGAAGCTCGAAAGAATGATAAAGTGTGTTTGTTTTAGTTTGTGCAGGTGGTCAATGTGGTGTATTGCTAGTTATTAGTGTTATTTGGAGCTTGTACTTGGATGGGTAAAGTCAAGATCAATTCTAAAGGCAGATTGGAGACAACATCAACTTCATCAAACCCCATCTGTTTTTCTCGAGTTATTCAAAGGCAGTTACGATAACGATACTTACAGTGACGTCTATGGTGTATGTTTTATTTTCATTTCTGCTCAAGTAGTTAATAAGGTTGGCTTGTGTCTTTTTAGATGTGTTGTTTGCAAGAGTAGTCATACAGTAGGCAAGCTCAATGTATCAACTCATTTGTAATGTCAATGGATCTTCCTTATTTGAATTAATACTATGTTCATTTCGGAAAAGAAGAGCAACAAATTCATTCATGGCTGAAATTATCTCATAAAGCTTATTGAAACTCCATTAAGCAGCAACATTGAAACTCCAGTGTTTTACTATCCATAAAGCTTAATGACATTGTAACTTTGACAACACTCTCAACTCTCAAGTTTCAAGTCGCTAATGTGAATGTACGTGTGTTGGACCAATTTAATTTTCTGAATTCGTATGTTCATTGGCATAATAAATGATCTGGTATTTTTACGGATCTTTATGGATTCCTGATGTAATGGGTAAAAGGTCAAAAGACCAGGTAAATATATTCCTGATGCAATTTAAGCAATTAGTAATTATTAGTCTGCATTAATGTTAGATTTGTAAAAAAAGTAACTAACTGGTGAGTCTCGGTGGTGTCCTGAACTTCACGAACAAGGTTGGAGCCTTTCTTGAAATCTTAGCCATATTGGACGAGTCATCCTTTAAAAGCAATCAGTACAGCAACTAACCAACACTAGTACAGATGGCTATTTCGACCCATTTTACTTTTGAGTGGTAAATAAAAAAGTAACTTGGAGAAAAAAACGGTTCCCAGTAAATAGAACCTCCCAAATCAAATAAGTTTAATGATATCAGATATATTGAACTTTTGCACTCATAATTAACATACTGACTACTTATTAATGGAGAGTACCAACAAAATTTATATTTTCTTTTCTTTATTTTACAGAGCTGCAACAAGCCCCTTGGAGTTGTTTTTCTGGCTACATCGACCCGTATAAAATGGTTCAGTTCAGGTTATGTTAAAAAGATATAAACATATCTTAAGAAACAGGTCCAACATGTCGGTTCTGGTCTTTCATAGCTTAAAATTCAGATCCTACATGTCGGTTCGGGCTATGTAAAAAAGATGTAGTAAAAAATTAAAAATAGGTTAAAACGGGTCAGTTTTAGTTCATTTCATTAAAAAAGTAAATATGGCACATTAATCATTTGTAAAACTTGATGACAAAAACTTTCAGAATACCCAAACGCTACATACCATGTGTCATCCTGTTTCTCTTTTCTATTCTATGACGAGATGATGGGTCACGATCATCCTAAAACATGCGAGTAAGAAAATAACATCATCAGTCAAAAATAAACATTTATATGATAATTATGCACTGAATGCAGCTATATGTTTCTGTCTTGTAAGATATATACATGGTAACGGGCTGAGATGTGGGAGTAACCCACATCCTTTGTACTTAAACGTTTTTTGGATTATACTAACCACTGTTTGGTTTCAAGCTTAAACACAAACATACATAATAACTCTCCTTTGATACTAACACATCTTGTGTTATGTAATTCAGATTGAAAGTAAATGCCTTGTAACATCCTTTCCTTCTACTGCTTAAGCACTTTTTATAGCATAAAATTCAGGTCCTACATGTCAGTTTGGGCTATGTAAAAAAGATATAAAAATTAAAAATAGCTTGAAACGGGTCATTTCGGGTCATTTCATGAAAAAAGTAAATATGGCGTATTAATCATTTGTAAAACTTGATGATAAAAAAACTTTTAGAATACCCAAACGCTGCATATCATGCGTCATCCTAAAACATCCAAGTAAGAAAATAAGATTAGAAATCACAACTATATGTTTCAGTCTTGTAAGATATAGACAGGATTCTACTAATCACTGTTTGGTTTCAAACATAATTAATTGCTAAAGGGCTGTTTGGGCTTGCTTGGACTAAACTGCAATATGCAGTTTTGAGTTTGGGATTGCTTATTCAAATGCTTATCTGATGAAAATAGAGTTGTACTAACTGTATAAGGAATATGAAAAGTATCAAAATATTCGAGCTGCTTTATGTATCAGAAATACACTTTGGTCATTATTGAAACATTTTTAATACAGTATACTTGCAGTAATAATACAGTATACCAAACATGAGGTTAACTTTCTATAAAATTGAACCATACAGTGCTCGAAACTAGAAGAGGGGGGCCTTGAGCTTTCTCATTCAGATATTCATAAAAAAGTCAAATTTATGAAATTGAAAGTCAAAGAACACGAATAACATTAGGCTGTTCATTAAGGAATCGAACACCAAGTAGAACTTAAGTAGAATTCAATACCACAAATTGGATTGATGAAAATTAAACCACACATACAAACATGCTTGATACATATGATACGTCACCAAGAATGTAAACGTACTCTTATGTCTCCTACACTTATGCAACAAGAAAATTAAACCACAATTACGAACATCTTTAACAACTTAACATTTATTTAACTACGACATGCACTCCTCCTTGTTGCAGTTTCCCACAACTTCACCATACAAGCTTTAGACCTGAAAGATTGAGAAATAAAAGCATTTTAGTGATGATTTTTAACAAACTCATGTAAAATAAGATTTTACAAAAAGGAGTACCTTATATATTTTGAAGCACATCGAGAATACGCTGCAACTCATTGACAACGATTTCTATTTTCATTCGTTGTGGTGGTGAATCCACAGAGCACCATACTCCAATCTTGATAGTTGCAACCAAACATTCTTCCACTTTCTTTGCATTCGCTTCCGTACTTTGCAACACAATTGCATCATCATCAATAACATCGACTACATGATCTGGTAATGCCATGTAGGCAAATTTATGAAGGCTAAGACCTTCCTTAAACATGTCATCTGTCGGCCTTTTCCCAGTCATCACCTCTAGTAATAATATTCCAAAACTGTAGACGTCCCCACAACTTGTCATCTCGCTCCCGATACCATACTCTACAAATGAATAACAATTAATTAATTTACAAACATTAACCTGTAATATAAGCATCATGCAATAGAAGTGGAATTACCTGGAGGTGCATAACCAATTGTTCCTTTAACCCCGGTTGAGCTGTTTTGGTTTAAGTCTGTACCAAGTAGTCGAGCTAAGCCAAAGTCTCCAACATGAGCCACCATATCATCATCAAGTAGAATGTTACTTGGCTTCAAGTCACCGTGAACAATCGTTTTTTGGCAGCGATTGTGAAGATAATCTAGTGCAGTGGCAACGTCTCTAAGAATATTTATTCTTTGAAGAAGGTTCAGTTTCGATTTATATGCACTTGAATGAAGCCAATCATGTACACTTCCATTGGGCATAAACTCGTAAACTAGCGCTTTAAAATCATTGCCTTGGAAATCAGTACTCGAACATGAAGTTATTATCTTCAACAGATTACGGTGTCTAATATTACGCCATGCTTCACATTCTGCTATAAAGCTTTTGTGCGCTCCTCGACTCTGAAGATGTAGAACTTTAACTGCAACATATTTATCATCAATAGATTCGAGGATTCCCTTATAAACAGAGCTGTGCCCACCCTCGCCAATCAAATTTGATGTAGAGAACCCATCAGTAGCCTTGAGAAGCTCATTGTATGAAACTTTCAAGAACCTTTCATTCCCTGAAGATTGAGACGGTTGACTATTGCGTTTCTTCTTACACAAAAGATACACACAACATAATACGATGAGCAACGTCGGTGCCATCACAATGACTAATATGAAGAAAGGAAACCTTTTTTTCTTACTACGTGTCTCCTTGCATTTGGGTAACTCAAGTGTAACTAAACCACCACAAAGCCTATGGTTCCCCAAAACCGAAAATAAACTTGCATTGGCAAACACTCCTTCAACAGGTACTTCACCCTCAAAATCATTAAAGGATAGGTTCAAATATTTTAAGAATTTCCATTTGTCTAAAAAATGTGGAATTTTGCCTGATAAATTATTTTCAGAAATGTCGAGTACCTCCAATCCACCTAAGGAACTGAATGAAGATGGTATTGTGCCTTCAAATATGTTGCCACTAAGGTATAACTCTGTAAGGCTAATACACTCACCAAGGCTAGTAATGGTGCCTGACAAATTGTTATAAGATAAAGCAAGACCGCTCAACATCTTAAGGTCTTCAATCTCTGATGGAATGGAACCAGACAGGTTGTTGTGTGAAAGATCTAAAAAGTTAGTTAGTGATGGAAGTTGAAGAAGTTGCTCGGGTATTTTACCACCGAGTCTATTGTGTGAAAGGTCTAACCCATTAAGGTTTTTACAATTCCCAAGGCTTGATGGAATATGGCCTTCTAATTTGTTGGAAAATAAATTAAGTTCAATCAACAATGACAAGTTCCCAATAGTATCAAGGATAGGCCCTGAAAGTTGATTGCTAGATATATCAAGATATTGTAGCTTTTGAAGTTTAGCAAGGGTACTGGGGATTTTTCCTTTGAATCGATTATTATCTAAATATAAAGAGGTCAAGCCAACTAGACTACCTATACTTGAAGGGAGCCTTCCAAATAATTGATTGTCTCCTAAATCTATAATTCTGAGTTGATCAGAAAGATTACCTATTGATATCGGAAGCACTCCTGTAAGGTTGCAATGATAAAGTCCCAACCCTAATAATCTGGTGCAATTTCTCAAAGAATCAATAAACCTCATGTCATCAGCTTCTCCTCGTCCATGGAAGTTGTTATACTGTAAGTTAATTTTATAAATATCTCTTAGTTTTGAAAAATCGATTATCAACTTCCCACTAAAATTGTTGTCACTCATTTCAAGATATCTTAATTTTGAACAATTAGAAATAGAAGGTGGAAGAACTCCTGTCAGTTTGTTATCCCTTAACTGAAGCCACTCAAGATTTGGGAGCTGATTACCGATTTCTGAAGGAAGACTACCAGTGAGGTGATTAGTAGATAAAGACAAATTAACAAGGAGTGAGAAGTTGAAAATGGAATGAGGGATGCTTCCATATAAGTTGCAGTCACCAGAGTAAAATATTGTCAAGCTTTTCCAATGACCTAAGGTATTTGGAATGCTCCCACCCAATGGGTTCCGGACAACAGAGAATACTTCCATCGATGTAATATTTCCCAAGAAAGGTGGGATTCCACCTGTTAACTTATTGTCGTCAAATGTAAGATCAACAAGTTTGGAGAGTAAACTCATCTCCTTGGGTATGCTTCCAACTAGCATATTTTTAGCGAGCCAAAACACTTCGAGGTTAGAACAACCAGACAAGTTTGTTGGAATGACTCCATTGAAGTTGTTCTTATGAAGAAAAAGATGACGTAGCCTAGATAGACGACCAAGTTCATGCGGAATGGTTCCTTGAAAGCTGTTGTTCGCGAGTGAAAGCTCACGGAGGAAGCTGAGGTTTCCTACATGAGGAGACAACGAGCCTTCTAAGCCTTTTGAATCCAGTCGTAAAACAGTCACTCGTTTGTGCTGCTTTCCACATGAAATACCACTCCAGTCACAGAAATGAAAGGAATGGTTCCACGAGGTTAGAACTTTGTATGGATCTTGGGTGATCTTTGACTTGAATGACAACAATGCGTGATAATCAGTCTCATTACTGCCGTAGGAAGTAGAGACGATGGCGGAAGTAAGACATATTATCGCGAGACTATAAAAGAGAAAAGAAATACGAGAGGGAGATGATAAGCAAATCATTGCTTGTGGTGATTTCATGTTTGGAAATTTACTTAAAATTATGAGAACAAACATTGGCTTTTTATCCTTAATTTGTTTTTGCATGTTTTGATAGCCATACTATTCATTCTTATATTTTTTTAATTTAAGGTATAATTGTCCAGGATATAAGCAACTTGACACCTTCCTTTTCTTACCTAACTACTTGTTTTCTATTCAATCATGCATTTTGGTACAAGGGGATCTTGTATATTACATATTTGCTTTTGTCTGTAGCAACTATTGTGATGTCGATTAGATAAAATGTATGAATTAACCTTGTTTCAGTACGGGTATTGTACTAGGGTTTGACTTCATTCGACTTCGTTACATATGTTTAATCGTTCAAACAAGTCAGTTGTAATATGCACAAAACCCTTTTGATAAAATGTCTCAATGAAATACTTTATAAGATAACTCAATTTATTAACTCAAGGTATTGCGTTTCTTTGTTGAAGAAAACTTGGGAGTGGGAACACTAGACTTATATTGCATTATTAGCTTTAATTTAAGGAATAATGGTCCAAGATGTCTATTAGATAACCTTAAACAATATAACAATTGGAAGAAATTTACCAAAGACTCGTTAGTCCGCCAATAAGGACCCTAAGCAGCTAGCAGTACCTTGTTGACTAATAACATAAGCTGTTTTATTTTTTTACGGCATGCATATGTTTGATTATAAAATGCCTGACTTAAAAAACACAACCAAGAAAATGAATCAGCTAGGTTTTGTCATCATGTTTATGATGGATTGGATGTTCTTGTTCTTGTTGCGTTTTATGTTAAGTATTGACGAAAGGAGGACACGATCAAAATTAATCGCAACAGATTCATATACCATTTTTCTAGTGCGTAAGTATAAAGAATAAGTTAAACACATACGATAACCATATACAAATAACGAGTTTATTGGCCCGCGTGTTGCAGCGGGTACGAAAATGTTTATTTTGCAGTTAAAAATTAAAGGTATAACAATGATATATTTTTCCAAGAAAAAATGTAACAGTAATAAAGTAAATGATGTAAAGAAATATAGAGTTTACCAGGTGACGATGTTCATTTGTTACATTACTAAACTTAATAAGATGTTAAATATAAAGCATTATAAGTTTAGGGGATAGTTCTCAGTGGGAAGATCGCCAGCTTACAAATGTCCCACTTCCTCGAAGCTATAGCGAGATAACCTTATACTCTGTCATTTGGCAATGCCACATCTTTTCTGAAAAAAGTACATGCTGTCTATAATAATCTCTACACATTTTGCGACCTGTACTGATATTCTGTGAAAATATATATTGTAAAATAATTTTGAAAATTTGCGAAATTATGTGGAAAAAGTGGGAAAACAAGTTAAATTTGGGTTATTTCGGTATAAACTTATAAAAGTAGTACACAATGGGCCGGTTTTGCAAATCCTTTTATTAGGTATATGCTATTTTAGGGGCAGTTGCTGAAATTTCGATATTTAATTCAGATACGAAGCCTCCAATTTCTGATGGATCGGAAGGATTGTGTTTACAAAGCAAGCAGAACCCATAACGCGCTTAAAGGACCCCTCATCAGACATGGCTATAATTTCAAGAAAAGGTTCAAACCTTGTTCGTGAAGTTCATGAAAAACAAAGTATGAACAAATCACGTCAAAGGTTTTGGGAACTTGCTGCCTTGCTGGTTCAAAGCTTGGTAATATTCTTGGTGTTGAAAAAGTCCGCAGAACAGGTATGATTATCTTATACGGAGTATTAGTTTTACACGTGATTAATATAAGTTCTCAAAAATTTATATTATTTCTCTTAATATATATATAATTTTTTATTTTTGTATTTCAGATTGATGCTGACACGGCAGTAGTCCGCAGAACAGGTATGATTATCTTATACGGAGTATTAGTTTTGATTTTGGTCTATCGAGAAAATAGCAGTTGTTGTAGGTATCACTATTTAAGCAAATACTCAAGATAAATTTCAAGAGGAAGAAGACATAGGAATTTGCATCATTATACTTGTCCCTGTATGCATTTAACAGCCAGACTTAACGGCATTAGAAATTTAGACCATATCCGTAAAAAATCAATACCACAAGGATACGATCTAAAAAAAAAAAAAAAAAAAAAAAAAAAAAAATGACTTTAGTTAAATTGGAAGGTGGGTTGTTATGATTAATTCATACCCTTTTAGGATTTTCAATCAAGAAATGAATCAGCTAGTTTTTGTTACCATGTCTATGATGGATTGGGTGTTCTTGTTCGTGTTGCATTAGGACACGATCACAATTAATTGCGACAGATTCGTATACCATTTTTCTAGTGCGTATGTATAAAAAATAAGTTAAACACATAAGATAACCATATACAAATAACAAGTTTATTGCCTGCGTGCTATAGCGGGTACGAAAACATTTATTTTGCAGTTAAAAAATAAAGGTATAACAATGAAATATTTTTCCAAGAAAAAAAGTAACGGTAATAAAGTAAATGATGTAAAGGAAATATAGAGTTTACCATGTGACGATGAAAATTTTGTTATATTACTAAACTTAATAAGATGTCCAATGTAGAGCATTATAAGTTTAGGGAATAATTTGGTGGTTAAGTAAACTTAAAGGGTCATGTGAAGGATGTTAAAAACAAAATCTGATAGGTTAATTAGCTAATGGGCTAATATGACATTTTAGCATATTGGACACTTAATGTCTCCGGCCGTACTTGTATAATAAATTGTTGTTTAGAAAACTGAATTCTTTTGTAGCTTAAGTATCCATAAAAGCTTTAATATTGTAAGCTAGTTACATCTAATAACTTCTTTTGTAGCTAAGTAACTTAATGCTTGCGGTGATTTCATTTTTGGAAATTTGCATACAATCATAAGAATAAGTATTGGGTTTTTATCCTTAGTTTTGCATGTTAACGTTTTTAATAACTTGCTACTAGTGAAATGAATGGCTTCCACAAATTCTTTATCATCTTGACTAAGACATTTGATTGAGAATATATATATATAATAGCTAGTCAATGTTTTTATAGCAATAATTGGCAAAAAATATACGTCCACAATCATTATAATAACGAAAATTCCTTAACTTTAATGTTTAACGTTTGTGAAGAGGATGCCGGCCATCAACAAATTCCTTATCAGGACAAAATTTTGTATATTCACCAAAGACTTTTAAGAAGACCAAGAAAATTTGACTTATAATATCTATTTTCCATGTATAATCACATGAGACTTTTAAGAAGACTTGAGATATGGAAGACTACGTACACTTATAATGCATAGATCGTAGACAAGTAACTAACGGGTGTCGTTCATAGCCGCACTTCGTTGTGTACTTCTAATGTTCGTTTTACGTAATTGTAAGTGACATAGATCGTATAACATCATCAAATAACTCTCAAAACTCTAAACATATTATGGAGAAGAATTAATATATTTAGATGACAGTTGCTTAGTTTGCTTAATTTTGTTATGTATATTTAAAAAGGTCAAGGAGAAAAAATATTAAAAGAAATACTTATTGGATGAAACTGTTGTCCTAAAAGATGAAATATGTGATTCCTGGTTGCCCATTCGCTTGCCAACGATTGTTTTTCTACCTGTTTGCATATGTCTATTGACATGTCTAACGAGATAGGTACGTGGTATGTTTTCTTTTTTATCAACAATCAATCGTCAAGCTTTATGTTCTACCCTCTAAATGGACAACAATGCATTTATGGCTACCAAATTCATATTTCTGCGTAAAATTAGAAAGGCAAAGCTATAATGATGATGGTCGCATTTACATTGTTGAAATATATAATAGAAAGAGAAGTAAATGAATCATGGGCCCAAAATATCAATGAGCCAAAGCTAAACATAAACTAAACACAATTCGTATTAATAAAGGCAAGATCATATTATTTACCAAATATTTTAAACAAAAAAAAAATAATCAGGTTCACTTTGAACTGATTTTTTATTTTATTTTTTGTTTAGAGTGATGATGGATTGGGTCAACTATTTGTTCTAGCCCATTATATCATTTTATAGGGAATTAGGGGTGTTCATCGGTTCGGTTCTCGGTTAATCGGTTTATTCGGTTCAGGTTGTTCGGTTAAAAAAAAATTTTGGGTCATAACCGAAAACCGAACCGAACCGAAAATATCTATGACCGAACCGAACCGAAGTTCGGTTCGGTTATGGGTCAAAACCGAAAACCTAATTTTGTATTTGAATTACACTATATATTTATTTTTTTAACGGTTCGGTTCGGTTATGGGTCAAAACCGAAAACCGAATTTTGTATTTGAATTACACTATTTATTTATTTTTTTAATTTAATTATAATTATTTTTGGGCAAAAATAAAATTTTCAAGCATAAAAAATGTTTTTTATATTAGTATAAAATTTTAATGGACATTTTTTATATATAAAATAATATAAATATATAAAAAAAATATATATTTATATAAATTCGGTTTTCGGTTCAGATAGCCAAACCAATATCCAAACCGAAAATCGAATTTTTAGTTCGGTTCGGTTTTGACAAATTCGGTTCGGTTACAAGTTCGGTTCGGTTTTTTCTCAGTTCGGTTTGGTTCGGTTTTCGGTTTGTTCGGTTTATTACCCGAACCATGAACACCCTTAGGGAACATCTATGGTTTTTTTTAATATACGCTTTCATTTCTTGATCAAATGACACTTGTAATCTTCAATAAGAAGAATGCAGAGATGTAGTACTATAGTGTAAACACCAACCGTGACGCAAACAATATGTTATACTACATGTACATTATATCAAATGTGTGATAGTCATAAAGACCGTAAAGACAATTATAGTAATACATGATCCATTTTAACCCAAGATTATGCAAATCCGCATAAAGATTACGAGACGTTATACTAAAAGAGCACTAATTAGCGTACCCATACAAACTCAAGTTTGTGATTAAACATAACCAAGTAAGTAAATGAATTTACAGTAAGACAAGATTGATACTACTTTAGTAAACGCTAAACGGTGCCCACGACTATATATTCGTTCATTACAGTTAGGAGCTAAGCCATGCCTCAACTTATTACCGATATTTAGTAGTGGAGCAAGTATTGTTGATTAACCTTTTTAGTAGCTATGTTCATTTTTGCAATAAATTAGGGTCCGTTTGGTTTGAATATGGGTTTAGGATTTGGATTTTGATTTTGATTTGAATTTGGATTAGGATTTAAATTTGGATTTGAAGTAGGAAAAAGAAAAGTAATATATTGTTTGTTTTATATCATGGAATGGAAATTTTGGTTAAGATTTATGAATATTTTATATTGGTATAAGAAAGAATATTTCAGGGTGTGTTTGGTTCATGAGTTTTGGAATGGGGTCATGGGAATGAAAATGTTAAAAGGATGTTTGGTTGAGAAATGTGGGTTTTGACATTGGGATTGAAACCCACAAGTAAAGGTGTCCTCGGACGTTTCTATAATAGTGGGTTTAGAAATCTATTCTTGTATCCATTACAACATGCTATCAAACAGACGCCAATAAGGTAATAATGATTTCTAATTGCAAATCAAACAACATCGTGAATGAGGGCCCATTTAGGAAGGTAAATCCGTAAAAGCTTAAAAAAAAACAATATATTATTACGTGTAAGAGAAAAGAAAAGTGAAAGATGTGTGAAAGTAAAAAAGAACATGCGGGTTTCATAAAACACTTATATTTAAGGGTATCAATGGTAAATCCAAATCAAAACATTTATGTAACAAAAAAAATGAAAATTACTCTCATTTCATTACTTGTATGAGTGTATCCATAAAGAATGAGGGTGCCACGTTGGCAATCCCCATCACACACACACACACACAACCTTTCCAAACAAAACACTTGTTTGATGAAAAGCTTCTTATCATTGTTTGTACAAGAAAAAGCTATAATTTATTATTTTTTGGATTTTGCTGTAAATGATGTTTATATAATGGTGACATTTGTTGATGTTCTTTCGAGCTTACATTTTGAAGCTTTCATTGTTAACTCATTCATTTTTCGGGTTTTGGTTTTCGAGATTTTGGTAAGTCTATGAATGTTTTTTTTATGATTTGAGTTGTTTTTATATGGATTTAACATTGCTTTTGATGTTTACTGCTTGTTAGTATTTCACGATAAGTGATGATGTAACTACCCTCATTGGATGTGTATGTTGTGTGTGTAGATAGGGTGAATTTTGGTGTTTTGAGAAAATGTGGTATGAATTTAGGATATGAACCGGGTTTAGCTTGGATTGTTGAGTTATGATGTTTAGCTTTTCGGTTTTGAGATTTTGTGTTTGGATTCAGGTTTCTGAGATTTTGTTGGTCAGTTGTTAGGATATGGATTTGAGATTGCTTTTGATGCTTTGTGGCTTGTTCGTATTTGACTATATAAGTGATGGTGTAACTACCCTGGTTTAATACCCATTTTGTGTGCTCAAATGATGTGAATTTTGGTTTTTTAAAATAACATGAATTAATTTTGGATTTAGATGTTACAGCTACAGCTTTAAACATTAATTATGTCTCTAGAAGAAAATGATATCTATGGTGCGTGTTTGTACAAATTAAGCTAACTAGAGATGGCAATTTCGACCCATTTGCTTGTGAATTGGTTGGCTTGGGTCAAAAGTGTTAAAAAGGAAAGGGGTCGAATGGGTCAGACGGGTCAAAAGGCGACTAAAGTGCATATTCAACATGAACCGTACCCAAACTTACCCTTTTGACCCGAACATGTTTTGACCCATTATTACACTGACCCTCCCGTTTTGCCAATTCTAAAGCTAACGTATATGTGTATGTTTGTATGCATTAAGTCGTTAACATCTCTTCCTCGGGTATTACTTTTAAATTAGAGAAATTGCTCTGCATTTTTTAAGTTATGGTTTACTGTTTCAAATTAGCTGCGTATTTACAGTTGATGCTAGTGTTGAGGTACCGGCAAATTCTTGGTCAGGGATACAAGGGACTAATCTTAGTGTTTTAGAAGCATAAGAGCCCGAGAGTTCACAAATTATAATTTAGAAATTAGGGCTAAAAGTATAAGCATAAATTGCGTCCATAGCAGATATATGGTCTGAAACTAGTCTTATAAATACTAGAAAAATAAAGGGATTTTTGATTCATTGATATATTGATGTACAAATAACGATAGATCAGATACTCTAGATCCCTATGAAGGAAAAGATATTCGTTGCTGACTCTTTTTGTCTACACGGTATCTTCTATAAATAGTGTATGAAGGAAAAGATATCCGTTCCTATTTATCATGCTATATTACTATATATGACACCCTTTTCATTTATTTAGTATGATGCCTTAAACACATGTGACTTAAAATTTATAATTTAAACTGATTTGAAATCTAAAAGGACTCTTCTTTGCTAGGAACAAAAGTGCCATTTTCTCAAAGTCATGACTAATGCTTCCCTTTCTTGATTGTGCATTGCTTACAAAATGTATGTTGGTGTTTAATGCTAATAACTGTAATATAACTGATAAGAGCATAGATGCCCATTCACAAAGGTATATAATGTTTGACTGAAATTAGGAATTTTGGATTAATTAAGATTTGAGTTGTTTTTATATGGATTTAAGTTTGATTTTGATGTTTACTGCTTGTTAGTATTTGACGATAAGTGACGGTGTAACTACCCTCGTTGGTTGGATGCGTATGTTGTGTGTGTAAATGAGGTGAATTTTGGTTTTTTGAGAAAATGTGGTATGAATTTAGGATATGAACCGGGTTTAGCTTGGATTGTTGAGTTATGATGTTTAGCTTTTCGGTTTTGAGATTTTGAGTTTGGATGTTTTTTTATATAGGATTTGGACTGGATTCAGGTTTCTGAGATTTTGTTGGTCACTTGTTAGGATATTGATTAGAGATTGCTTTTGATTATTGTGGCTTGTTAGTATTTGGCAATAAGTGATGGTGTAACTATCCTGGTTTAATACCCGTTTTGTGTGCTCAATTGATGTGAATTTTGGTTTTTTAAAATAACATGAATTAATTTTGGATTTAGATGTTACAGCTACAACTTTAAGCATTAATTATGTCTCTAGAAGAGAATGATATCTACGGCGTGTGTTTGTATAAAGATTCATGTTTGTATGCGTGTTTATACAAATTAAACTAATGTATATGTGTATGTTTGTATGCGTTAAATCGTTAACATCTCTCCCTTTGATATCACTTTTAATTTATAGAAACTGCTCTGCATTTCTAAAGTTATGGTTTGCTGTTTCAAATTAGCTGCGTGTTTACAGTCGATGCTAGTGTTGAGGTACCTGCAAATTCTTGGTCAGGGATACACAGGGCTAATCCTAGGGGATGTTTGTGTAGGCTTATATGTATGCTTATGAGCTCATTTGATTTCAGCTTATATGTACGTAGACATGTGAACGAGAACATAGTTGATTTTTAAGAAACTTAAAAATCCCCAATATCCGATGTGGATCCCCGATACCCGATGGGGATGGGGAAGCAAAACTATTCCCCAATGGGGATGGGGGTGTGGACTTGGGATTGGGGACGGGGATGGGAAATGCAATCCCCGACATACCTGACCCCGTTGCCATCCCATAGACTGAAGGACTACTACATTTCCACATTGCATAATAAGTTGAATGCGAAAATGATAGGGGTCACTCATCACTGCCAATAAAACATAGTCTTGAACTCTTGATACGGACTATTATGCTTTTATAATGAACTTGCGAATGGTGATCATGACCCCATGGCTTCTAGTTGTATGCATGCACTGATACATAATGTAATATGTACTCCTCCATGTCTCGCTAGATTTTTCAATTGTTTGGTAATTAGGGTGTTTCAAAAATGGGGAAGCTGACATTGAAAACGACTGAGATGGAGACTGTATGATCTTATGCTAGTTTGCTTGGAACCATATGTAATGTTTTCATATGTCAGGGTATTTAGCTTGTTGCAGTGACTACTAGCTGATAAGAAAGAAAGCTTGTATACAACTCTGTTTTCATGTCAACATGTAAATTAGTTTAATTTTAAAGTTTGATCGTTCAAATATTTATAAGTACTGCAATTATCCTAGTGCCTACAGAGGCGATATCTGTGTTTGGGGCTCATGAGTAGTGTATTAAGTTTACAACTGTGTTGATTATATGACACATTGTTCATTAGGTTACAATTTGGTATGATGCCTTCAACACATGTGACTTAAAAGTTTATAATTTAACTGTTTTGAAATCTAGAAGGACTCTTCTTTTGTATGAACAAAATTGCCATTTTCTCTAAGTCATGACTGATGCTTCTATTTCTTGATTGCACATTGCATTAGGGTGTTTCTGTTCTTTAAATTGTTTTGTAGAGGCCCACATGTTCTTTTGGGTAAATATACTGTTTTTTTGTGTACAAAATACAAACATGTGTGTCGTTAAAATGATGACTTTTGCGACCTGTAATATTGATTTTTGGTTATTTTGTAACCTCTGATATTGACATTTTCTTAAGAATTACTGCATCATTTTCGTCAAAATCCTTGTCTTGGTTTTAATAAAATTTGTTTTGACCCAGAAGAAAACAAAAGTACAATAATGAAAATGGGACAAATGAAAATGTAGGTTGGTGTTTCATGCTAATAACTGTAATATAACTGATAAGAGCATAGATGCCCATTCGCAAAGGTACATATTATTGTCTGAAATTAGGAATTTGGATTAATTCCTTTACAGTTAGGATGCTTTGAAGTTAGATGCCTCATTTCGGCATTGGGGAATATGCATTAGTTGCAACTTTTGATGGTTATGGCTGTAACAGCTTTGTTAGACTAACATGAATAACTGAAGTAGTGTTGTTTTTTTGAAGTTACACTCTCTGCAATTGTCAGTGGTGGTTTCTGTTGTCTATGAGGCAGGGGGAGTCAGTGAACTTTTGCATGATGAAATAACTTGGATTATGATGAAATGTCAAAGTAACTATGCTACTTGATCTTTCTGAAAGCTTAATTATTTTTGTTATGAAATGCAGAACACAGGGTTTTCTTGCTCTTTTCACTTGCGATACCTGAGAAATACAAGCTGAAGTGAGGGAACAGATCAATACAAAGGTTGCAGAGTGGCGAGAGGACGGAAAGGCAGAGATAATTCCTGGTGTTCTGTTCATAGATGAAGTCCACATGCTTGATATCGAGTGTTTCTCATTCCTAAACCGTGCCTTGGAAAACGACATGACACCAATACTTGTCGCCACCAACCTAGGAATCACAACTATTCGAGGCACAAACTACAAACCCCCCCCC